>OX421451.1:2418732-2436232 GCA_949126865.1 Montipora capitata
ACAGGCTGTCACATTGGCAATACTCACCTGTGTTAGTTTCTTGGGATCAGTATTCTTTCCTTTGGCTTTCAGTGTCTACCGAAAATATACAGGTTTTATTAATTTTGTGATCAACAAAAAGAGGATGAAGCCATTCACCTTTAAAACATATTGATGACTTTCACTAAGTATTATACATACTTCCAAGTTGTGTCTGTAGCGGTCATAGTCCACAAGTTTTCTGCCACGTTTGTTAATTCTTGCCTATGAAAAAAATGCATTTATTCACCGAGTCAAGAAACGTGTTGAAAACCATGAGCACACCATCATAGGGTTGAGATAGCCCTTGAGACTTGAATGTGTTTTTAAAGTGGTACTATGACGAAAATCGCACCATTCCTATCTAAGACATTTTGAAGCATAAAAAAGTAGTCTGCGTGAGAAGAAAAATGCTGTTTACTTTTTTCAAATATCTCTTTTTGTTCCAGAGATATTCGAGTTTTTAAAATATGCAAATTAGCCAAGTGATGACGTCATACATTCAACCAAATTTTGTTCAAATATGATGAAAAGAGACATCTCAGCCAATTTGTATCAGAAATTTTTAATTTTTTGCAGTGAGCTTCTACTAAATGTTCTCCACAATATGAGCTTAACAGTTCTGTTACCATGGCATCATACTGGGTTCCAGACCTCCCCCATATTATTAGCTTTTCTGGCCACCTTTGGCATTCCATTTTGATATTTGCTAACAGCACTTCATATGCATGATCCAGCAAGCATATAGATATGTTAGCACGACTTTGAGGCCTTGTTTAACATTTTTCAAGCTGAAAATGTCTAACATATTGAAATCAAGTGGGTGGGGAGTGGAAAAGAGTGAGTTGCCATGGGAACATAATTTTAAAAGCCATAGGTGTGTTTCCTGTAGAACTACTAGACTACCAAGTTTCAATAGTCTGCACTGTAAATTGGCCAAGGTAGCTCTATTTATATACTCAATATAAAATTGGGTTGAGTGTATGACATCATTAGTCATCTCATTTGCATATTTTACCCATTTTTCAAACTTAAATATCTCCGGAACTAATGAAGATATTTGCAAACGGTAAATGGCGTTTTTGTTCTTTCATGGAATTCTATTTAATACACTCAAAAAATCAAGGGGTAAAAATTTGATCATAGTACCACTTTAAGGACCATTAATTTTAAACAGCTTTAACATTAATTTTGACCAACATTCGTTCAACTTTTGTTTTCAAAAGAACCAACACTTTAGGGAATTTGATTGCGAGGAACTAAGAACTAGAAACCAGACTCTCTTGTCCAGATAAACTACATGGACACCATATTGACTTTTGCAGCCTGATGTGAACATGCGTGTGTTCTAGAATTGTTGAACAGAGTGTTCAAATGCAGGGGTTTCATTAAGTTTTAAAGTAGAAGGGACCTTGTGATAGAGTAAGCGGGCACCCCCATATAATAATTATAAATAGACTGGCTTTTGATCTTGAGACCTACTTTGAGCAAAGGCAGGTACTGTACTCAGAGTAGATGGGTGCTAGTACCCAGGTCCCAGGCTTCAAATGAAACCCCTGGTTCAAATGGTTTCAACACCAATCAACATTTTCGAGAGCAAAGGAAAAGTTTAAACCGATTTAAACTTGATTCAACACGCTTTCAAAAAGCTTTCAACATTTTTTACACCTTCAACAATGTTGGACGACCTGTTCAAACCCAAAGAACATTTGGTTGAACAAAGTGTTGAATGCATTTTTAAACAGGCGTTTACAATGGTACAGTGTATATCTTGTCTACCTGAATTCAAAAGAGTGTCTGCCAGTCAGGTACTGTCTTGAGCCCTTAAAGGGGAAAGCCATACATTACTTCCTCCTTTGGCTAAGGCAATGCCCAGCGTAATCACTTCCTCCTTTGAAACCTCTAGTAAGCCAATGCACAGCTTAATTGCATACTAACCAGAGAGACCGGTTTGGGGTCCTAGTATTCCATTTGACTGAAAGTAGAGGTGCGGTGGAATGTTGCATCTGACATCTCACTCAAGGTCAACTTTGACTGAGGTTGAAGGACGACCATGACAATAAAACAATACATGCATCACTTTAGTTATTATATACATGTAATATACCTTTATATCAGGAAATTGACTCTGGTATGCTGTTAGTGGGATTATTACTTCATCATGAAGTTTCTCTTGTACTTCATTCCACTGGTTGTGTAATTCCTGGAAAATAAACATGACATGGACACCAAAATGTAATCATTGTTCAAACAGAGAATAAGAAAGTGTCAAGCGTATGATAGAATGTGGACACAAAAGTCCATTCACTGCATGGGAAAATGGTGATGAATTGAGCCCGTCATTTAACCACTCAGATAAAATTAATAATTCCTGTGAATGCAGATTTAAATCTATTCCATCTTAGTGGTTAAAGAATATCTTCAAGTGAGTCTTGTGCACACTGAAGATCTAAGACTTGACAAACACAAAGCCTAGTGTGCATACAGGTATGAAACTGTAAACTTGACCCCAGGCAAGCACCCTAACCACAGAGGCAAGCACCCTAACCACAGAGCCACACTCATGCCTCCTAGAATTCAAGATGTTTCCAGCCAGGAAACATCATACTGTACATGTACATAACTGCCATGTTGAATAAAATACATGTAGAATATAATTTATAAAAACAAGATACAGTACACGGTCTCAAGCAACAAAACCTGTTTCCACAAACCTCTAAATACTGAACTAACTTATCCCTTCCTGGCCACTCTGGTTCATAAACCTCTCTAACAGCCTCTCCAAATGCATCACTTGCAACTAACATTGCTATAAACAAGAAATAACATAGATGGTGTTAACTGTAAAATTAATAATTTATCTTTTCCCCTTAATACATGTATGTAACTGTTTCAAGGGCCTGTGTGAAGGAACACAACCATCTACAGTGTAGGCTTGATATCTTTACCTTTAACACAAGAGTAATAGTTTTTGAGTTCCTTGTGTAGCCTCTGTGCTGCACTCTAACAAACAAGCAAAGTGTGCAAGTTTAGTGAGGTTGTACAATAACTGTTCATGTTCTTAGCTGGGAAATCATAAACAACAGGAATTAAAAGCCAAAAAAAGTCTAAGTGAAAGTAATAAGCAAAGGGTTCCACTGAAAAAAATTACAGGATTTAGCCATGCAGACAAATATTCTACATGGCTTTCCTGATTTTTACCCAATCGGTCATCAATATATTTGTTTTTTCAATGAGGAAATTTTTAGTATGCAGAAAGAAGTCCAAAACAATGTCCGCAAAATTTCAAAAGCTACCCTCAAATTAGCCAGTATATAATGATCCAATGCGCTAATTCCTAATTGGAAAAGAATTAAGGCCCTCAGGGCACACCATGTGAGCAATGTTTCAAACAGGAAGTGAGAAGGTTCAGTGAAACAGAAATCATTTACTGTAACTGTCTCAAAATAACGGAAATGTTTAAAATTATCTTAAACATGACATTCAAATATTAAGAAAATTTCGAAAGAAATCGCAGGAAAAGTGAAAAGTGAAAAGTGAAATTTATAGGGCCACTTCCGCCACTTCCGCCGGAGCACTACTACATCAGAATACGCATGATTGCGTCGTGATCGGTTAGGTAAAGTTACTGTCCCATAAATTGTTGATGTCTTGCTTAAGTTAAAGTACCTCAAGCGTGTTTATAATAAAACAACCTGGATGGCACAAAATTGGCACGAGACAAAACATGACTGGCATAAAAAAAAACCGTGAAAACGAAGTATTTTTGATTTTTTTAAAATCTGATTTACAGTTAGCCGCAACAATATAATTATATATCTGCGGTTAAACTTTTCAAACCTGTTGTTTATTAAAGTTGGTTACAAACTCGTCAAAAGTCAGATCCTTGGTCTCATTTGCCTTTCCAAGCTTTTGCATAACCTAAATACAAAAGCGATAAAAATAAGGCAGAGCAATCTGACAATTTACAAACACTATCACTCGTATCACTCGAAGACCACCACCCATAGCAATAGAACAGCTGCTTGCCACATCTACCAAGAACTTCTTAAAAAATATTTATACCAAGGGAAGAGCATATTTTTATCTTACCTTTTCCTGCGCACGTTTGGCCCTTTTCGTGGTAATGCTCGCCGTTCGAGCAAGAAAGCTTTTTTCAGTTTTATCCGCCATTTTGGAAGTAACCGCTGACACTAATGCCACGCATGCGTCTAAAGGGAAAGGAAAAAAAATGGCGGATCTTTTAGACGACGATGCTAAAAGGGTTCAGTATTTTCCAGAAGGTAGTCTGCTAAATACACTGATAATATCGATTGTGGACTCCGAGAAGAGATTCACCGATATTCTTAAGGAGCCATATACGGTTTATCTTATTGAAACCAAGTAAGTTCTCAACCTACGTATACCGCGAGCTCAATCTTTGCGACCGTATCACCATCAAAATCATCCTGTGTATCCCTCCTTTAGGCAGCATTCTAGAATCCACAACTAGAATACACGTCCACTATTGTATTCTGTTTGCGGCATCCTTTGAAGAGCGAGGGATATAACTATTGGAGCAATAGCAGAATATCCCGCAACACCTCACCACTATTGTTTCCCCTAGGCGGCATTCTTTGAAGAACGAGTGGAAATACATTAGACCTTATTCGTATTCAATGAAATGCAAATAAGTTGCGGGGTATTCTGCAATTTAACCTAATCATTAGCAACTATTCACCAAGTGGAGGTGCCTTAGTTGTGGTGGATATTTACCGAGCCGTGAAGTATAGTAACTCCAAAGGATGTCCATTGGATGAGTGAAGTTTTAATGAAATAATGTCTTTTCGTGAATTCCATCAATTTTTATAAATATATAATGTATTTTCATTCTGATCACTTCTTGTTCAATGGAAACTTTCTGAAGTTAACGAATAAGCAGCTTTCTGTAGCAATGAAACCTCAAGTTTGGGGATGTGATATTTTCCATTCAGCAATGTACAAAGCGTTGTTAACAAAGAGTGACTCATGGTTGCAGCTGATTATGTGGTGTTAGTTATAAGGTGTTTTGCTGCCTCTGGCAAAAGAAAAAAGGCAGAGCCTAACCTGCTGCTTGTGAACAGGAAAAACACAAATCTTGGTAGCATATAAAAGGCAGACACTAGACAGGAGCGTCGAAACATTGGGTCTTCAAATCAATGATTCGATTCGATTCGCTCTGACGAAGGGCTAACGCTCGAAACGTCAGCTTTTAGAATCTCTGTACGGTGGTCAATTTACATTATCAACTCTGTTGATAAAACCAAATTTTCATATTTTTCTAAGCTACATTCAAACCAGAGTAGTAAGTCTTGCTGTGGTAGATATGGGCCACTGTAAATTCGGTTCGCGCAGTGCAAGTAACTTAATACTCCAAAGTCAAAATTGTAATATCTGATCAGAGAATGTAAAATAAAATGTGAAGGTTCAACTTACATGTATCACCATTTTCTATACTTCCACTTTGTTACCCAGGCAATCCAAAATTTGTCTATGCAAGTATATCATAAGGCATGGAAAGGTTACATTTATACAAAGGTTGGCCGTGTAGCACTTATATTTTAAACAGAGTTAACTGAATAGAGTATAATGTGAAGTGCTAGATTTCTATCCCATATGAACCATGTGAGCGTTAGCCCTATTGATGGAAATGAGCCCACACAAGGACAGAGGAAAACTCTGACCAGGGTGGGAATTAAACCCACGACCTTCGGGTTAGATCTCTGCTGCTCTACCGACTGAGCTACAAGGTCAGACGGGAGCAGGCCATGGGAACTGAAGATGTCAAAGTCATGGCAATGAACATGTACAAGTACAAGGAAAGGTTACGTTTATACAATTCCCACCCTGGTCAGAGTTTTCCTCTGTCCTTGTGTGGGCCCATTTCCATCAGTAGGGCTAACGCTCACATGGTTCATATGGGATAGAAATCTAGCACTTCACATTACACTCTATTCAGTTTATCATAAGGCATACTTGCCTGGCCGGTAACTTTGCTAAAAAATGAATAAAGGTGATCCCTGAAACATTTAAACATTGATTTGTGCATTGCTAATCAATGTTTCTACTTTGCCAATGAGAGGGGAAGAGGGCTCCCCACCCCCCCCCCCCCCCGGTTTTTTTCCTTCTTTCGTCCTTCTTCAGTAACTACATAGAATGCTACTCTGTCAAATATAAAACAAGAGCAGAATCAAACGTAATATTGAGACATTGCTGGCATTGATCTTAATTATTAATATTGTTAGCATATATGCATATAATTTATGCTGGCATAGATTAATAATAATTATAATTAATATTGCTGACATTAATATTGAGACATTGCAGACATTGCTAGTACAGTAAAGGCATCCATCGATTTGACTAAATACCGGTAAATGTCGAGCCCCAGATGTTTAAAGATTGGATAAGCCACTAATGTATCCAGAGAATAGGGTATATTTTGCATCAAATGCTGGTCAAGGTTTTCAGAGACATCTTTATCTTCATGTGGATGTAATAAGGGTGTGTATAATCTTTGTTAAGTCACAAAGTGCTGAACCTTTCCCTGCTAGCAGAGGTTTCTTTTCTTTTTGCGTTTGCTAGGCTGACAAGTATGGGAAAAGAGACCCCTGCCATGGATCGAAACTCATGTTGTGTGGGGTCACTGAACAACAGTGGAATTACTGTTAAGGATGTGCGGTTTGAAGAGTGCCATCCAAGGTTGTGGATGGCAGTTGAATCAAATTGAGTTTGACCTCTGGCAGAGGTGTCTTTTCCTATACTTGTCAGCCTGGGGAACGCAAAAGAAAAGAGAGCTCTGCTAGCAGGAAACTGAAACCTTTGCACTTATTGAGACTGTCGGATAGGGACTTTATCTATTAAGGATTAGTTATCTGGCCTACATTTATGAACAACTGGATACTGCTTCTCAAATTGGAGGCATGGTTGCTCTGGATAGATTTTGAAGACAAATAGGATTTTGGTTGAACAATAATTTGGTGATGACTCTGTTGACAGTTTTTTGTTTTTACTAGGTACATAGATGGAGGGCCACCAGCTGGAGAACCAGATATGTCGTCATCAATATGGAGAAGATATAGTGAATTTGAACTGCTAAGAAACTACCTTGTGGCAAATTTCCCGGCAGTAAGAATGATTTCTAATGTGTACTAATTCATGCATGTGATTAAAGACTTCTGCATTAAATAAAATATTAATTTTGTATTTGTTTTGCTTGTAGATAGTAGTACCTCCACTACCAGAGAAAAGGGTGAGGAAATATTGAATTAATATTGGCTGCAGCTAATAAATAATGATGACAGCAATGTTGTATCAATGGCCGTTTTTATACTAGAGATGCATAATTCATCTGGGACAAACTTGGGCAAACTTTTTTTTTTTGCATCTGTTAAATTCATCTTGCGTAAAGACAGGCACAAGACTCATAATGCGTCTGGATGAACTATCCAGGTTAGTGCATCTTGGGAGATGCACTAAAGTGGATACTTCATCCAGACACATACCGGTAATGCGTCTTGTAGCTATCTTTATACCAGACGAATTTAACAGACACAGAAAAAATGTTTGCCCAAGTTTGTCCCAGACTTGTACATTATGCGTCTGTAGTATAAAAAAGGCCAACAATTTATTTATCGCCTTGTTTCTAGAGTGAAAATTACAGGGCCATAAAGTTATAGCACTGAGCAGTTTGTATATAATCTATTTACGTGTAGATCAACATTGCAGCATTGAGGATTGCAGCAGACAAGTTTGACCCAGATTTTATAGAGAAAAGGAAAGTTGCTCTTGAGGTAAGCTGGTCTTTTAAAAAATCTCTGACAGATAATATTTGCTGTGTTTGATCTTCAATCTTGAATAGCTACGTTGTGGTTTACAACATCTTTGTCTGTTTCACTTTAGAGATTCCTTTTAAGATGTGCCTCCCATCCTCAGCTTTCAATGGATCTCACATACACTAGTTTTTTTCACCAGGTAAACAAACTTAATGCAACAAAGTATTATTGTAATCATGATTTTCTGATGTCAGGGTAGCGTGGGTTGTGTGCTTGTACAGAGAGGGTAGGGACCCTTAGTATCCTATTATATATTATTCCCAACTTTTTTTTGTCTTACTCTTCATAGATTGTGTGCTATGGTGCAATCTATCCCACATTTACTTATATATTTACTACCTCTTAGACATTGTACTGTATGAAGTTTGAATGAGGAAACATTGTTTGAACAGGGATATGATCATCATAAGATAAGGGACACTTATGTAACTTCCCTACATTAGGTGTTATCCTAAGGTACATTCCTAAGGTCCATTTCATAATGGAGCGCACATAGTCTAGTGGATATTGCTCACAAACTGCCTTTCAGTGCTCTGAGTTTGGGCACTCCAGAGTTTGCTTAGCTTTCCATCCATTTGTAGTAGTGCATACATATATACATAACATACTTAATTGACGCTCCCCATAGGGGCTTTTCAGGGCCAATGAAACACAGTTAACGAAACGACGGAACAGAACAACAACTGTTAAGAATCCCAACTGGCCGGAGGCAAACCAGTTGGCTATTTTTAATACAAGTGCAGCTGGAAAGTTGAACCAGGGACTACCAGGAACAAATTCGGCAAGTGGTCAGAGCGGGTCTTGATCTCCGGATCTCAAGCAAGTGCGCTAACCACTGGGTCACACTGGGTGCTTACCATTTGGCCAAAAAATCAGGAAATTTCGGTTTGAGGTGAAATGGAAAGGCAATTTTCCGGAAAATCTTTTTGGAAATTGTGGACAAGCTCCAGAGGTAGTCCTCTTTTTCCGTTCGGAACGGAATTCACGAAATGCTCTTACCATTTGCGAGAATCCTTCCGTTTCCAGGTCCTTTCTCACAAGATCGAGTGAAATATGCAGGATGGATTGCTGTGTAGTAAATGGTAAGCGCCATTCTCATTCGGTTGGTTATTAGGTAACGTCAAACTTTATGCAATGATCATTCCATCCGGTTTATTTGGCTAAATGGTAAGCACACACTGCCTCCTATCCTAGTAAAATGACTACTAGCTTTACTGAGGACAAGTTGTGCATGCAACAGCATAGCAGGGGCGCTCACCCATCGTAAGTTACGGTAGAAGCTAATGAAAAAGGAGCCTTTGGGTTGCCTTCAGCTTCATTTGGTGTCATGTCTTGTTGTTGTAAGGTACAATGATTGCAGGTACCACCAATTTTCTTCCTACTAAACTGGATATTTTGTTTCTTCATAAATTTGTAGGAGGAAGGGTGGAAGGAGGCTGTTCAGGCAACAAACTACCAAAGCAAGGTAGATGTTTGTTTGATTCCTGATTAGCAACAAATTAATTAAAAGGGGTTGAAATCAGGTTTCAATAATAATATTCATTTTGAAATACCTACTGGTACTCAACTAAAGAGATGTCATAATGCTAATTTTGAAATTTTTAGGTTGACTCCAGATTAAAAAGTTGGAGTGCTTCAGCAAAAGAACCAGACAGAAGATTTGAAGACATGAAGCACTATGGCGATAACTTAGGCAGCAATGTTGCAGCTATGATTAAAGTTAGACAGGTATTTCATAAAGTGCTTTTTCCTGTGTTCAATTTATGGTACTCAGTAATAATCAGAAACTCATCACCAACAGATCAGCATTTAGGAAGGTGCCAACAAATTGGTGGTAGCCGCACGCATACGTGTAGGTAACCCACAGGCAGACAACCCTAACGATGCAAGAGCGCGTGACGTCACGTTATTTTGAGATAGTTGTAATGGCCGATTCAACTGATCAAGGAAAATGTTCCATAAAAACTTCAAATCGCGATGTTTTCGAAAAGTCATCATTTTGTATGTGATGGCGCGTGTGATCTGAAGAGGAAATCGAAGCGTCCCAAAAACCCAACAAATCACTCAGAACAACGCAGAAAATAGTAGGTGAGTGAACTTTAATTTTATTTATCTGGCTGTCCATAAAATGACTTTTCGAAAAGAAACATTGCAATTATGGAACATTTTCCTCTCTCAGTTGAATCAGCTGTTACAACTATCTCAAAATAATGTGACGTCACTCACTCTCGCATCCTTAGGGTTGTCTGCCTGTGGGTAACCATGACAACCCTGTGAGCGGCCACCATCAGGTAACGTCAAACTGAAAGAATACTTCCGGTGGATAAGGGGGTACCAGATCCAGAGGAAAGTACTTACCTCCGAAGTGACGGGAGGGACAGGGTGCAAGAATGGCTAGGAACAAGATTAAAGCACGAATGCCGGATCCCACACACAGAATACTTGACAACAAGAGAGAGCTGAAATTACAAATGCCCCGAGCCACCCCACACAATTTACCGAGAAGAACTGCTGGCCAGCATTGTTTCATGTTTAACCTTGCCTAAATTATATTTAGCCACATACATGTATAAAGTACAAATTGTATGATCACACATTTTCCCTATACCCAGCAATGATGATAGTGACCATAATAACAATGATAATTAGTGCAGTCAGTCCCTGATTTCAGAATCTCAAAACTTATGCAGACGAACTTGGCATCAGTTTGAATTTAGGCCGTTGTAAGTGACAACAAGCTACATTCTGTAGAGGATGTCAAGACCTTGAATTCTTCCCAAGGGGATGAGTTTCTCAATATCACAAATTATGAACACTGGCATGGAAACCTGCGTAATAAAGTATGCTTGGAAAATGATGATCTTTGCATTAAGTGCTGTTTTTCTTTGTCTTCATTAATTAATCAGATTTTTTTTTCATTTTAGCGTATTGCAGATATAGTTTATTTGATCTACAAACATCATGCTACATATGGCAAGATTTTTAGGTAAGATTTAAATTCATGAAAAAACCCAAATTTTAGGCAATCAAAAGTTTATCAAACATGTTAAATGGATAAACTTGGAACTGTATAATTCATCAAAACTGTATCAAGTTAAGAAATGAAGATAGCTTTTTCCAAATGGAAGGGCATGGCTGAAAGCATGTTGAACTTCAAAAAGTAACAGTAACTTCATGATTACTTTCAAAATTTTGTGCAACATTCTCAAACACCTGTCAGATTGTTTCCGGACTGTCAGATTGTTTCCGGACTCTAAATTTTTCGTTTATTACACAAGTTTGACCGTCAAAGTTGTGTATTAAACAACTTTGACGGTCAAACTTGTGTAATACACAACTTTGGCGGTCAAACTTGTGTATTACACAACTTTGACCGCCAAAAGTGACGGTCAAAGTTGTGTAATACACAAGTTTGACCGCCAAAGTTGTGTATTACACAAGTTTGACCGTCAAAGTTGTTTAATACACAACTTTGACACATGAGCTCACGGCGACAATTTTTGGACGCCGCCATTGCGAAAAAAAATATTGAGGTGAAAAACAAACTCGCAGTTTGCTCTTTCTAACAGAAAATGCTTGTGAAGGACTTTCCTTTGCCTGGTCTATTCGACCCGGCAAGGATAAGGCATTAACTTTTCATTTTTGAGGAGATAATCCGCTCTGAGTCATCCGTCCAGTCGGAGTGACTTAGTCATTCCGATGATCCCAGTTTTAAGGCAAGTGCGTAAATTCATCAAATAACAACGTCAAAAGTGAAAAAAAAGATCAACAACAACTGATGTACGGATGCAACAGAAAACGTGAGCGTCAAAGGATGTCACCTAATTTGCGAAAACTACCTCGTTCCGTGCAAAAAAAGAAAAGAAACGAACAAACAGCGAGTTAACTATCTACATGTAGTTGCTCGCAGGCGAGCGTGAGACAAAACAAAACATGCAAATTTTGAAGTCAACGCTCGACAAAATCATTTTCGTATAAGACCTTTCGTAATGAAAGGGACCATCTAAACAGCAACATTATTTTTAAAATAACTTGTTTTTTTATTCGCTGCAGCAAACTACAGCGATACTACATACACTAGGGAGTCGTTGTTCGTTTTCGGTCAGTTCAGACATCCGTAAAAAATGAAGCTGTCAATCACAGATTTGTTTACAAAGAGAGAGCTCGGAGTTCGTGCAAATCTTTCCAAACTTTTAAGTATGCGATCAAATGAGAAATGTTTTGCTTAAACAAAAAAAAGGCAATTGCTTAAAGAAGTAAGATCATATAATTGAGATAACGGTGTGAAAAAGATGGTAATTAAAAACGAACGCGGTGAGCAAAATGAATTCAATGAATTCGACTTTGAATTCGTCTTTTTGACAGCAGAATTGAAGACGAGTGTAAACTTTTGAGTGATAAACATGAAAGAAAAATTTTGGCAAGAAACTTTAGACTCGGTTGGTTTCTGTCTTTTTTTTTTTTTCAATTGAAGGAACATTTACGCTTATTTTAGCTTTACTCTAATACAAGCAATCAGCTCATCCAATTTACTGCGGCTAAAATTTTATTTTTAGTCGCAAGTTAGTCATGGAATATACGCATCAAGGATCGCATAGGCAACATTAAATTTTACTTTTTGGCGTGGATGGAAAAAGGTATAGCGTAGCCAAATAAGTAACGGTCGTATCAATAAAAGAGAGGAGTTTCAGTAAAAAAACGAAGCGAGTTAAGGGCCCATACGCACTAGGCTGAAGAAATTTGTTTGGCTCAACAAAAATTGTCTCCGCTAAATTTTCAATTTGCTAATCGTGGCCGCACTTGAAAACGCTTTCTTTAGGTTGTAAAATATGTATAATTGACACTCCTAACAAAAACTTGAAGTTTGATAAGGCTTGACAAAATTTGGTGAGAAAAAAAATCACTGTGCACACTCGTAGGACGGAAATGATGACAGATTTTTTCGCAAAATAAGCAAACATTTGCCCACTGCGTACGAGCTCAAAACCAGTCGCATCGCAGTATGATCTGGGCGACCAAAAGTCTCTCATGATTTAAAAGCTCCATCGGAGATCAGTTAATGAGCCTTTTACTGAAATTAAAATACAATCGTTCAGTTCAGGCGGACAAAATGCGTTGCAAGAGCCCCAGGTATGATCGTATACCATACGTTAAGAGTTGTCTCACCGCAACAGCCGTTACTTTATTGCCAAACTACCCTAAATGTATTATAGGGCATAAGCACGATAGCTACTGATGGATTCATTCATTTTCTTCAATACTGAGATTTGGGCAGTTTCGATAGTGACTAGACAGGCCGACTTTAGCGCCAAAAACTACGATCTCATTATATATGGCGATGTTTTTACGCGGGAAAAATGTTGATCTTACTTATGCTTCTAGCGGTAAATTAAGGGAAATACCGAAGAAAATAGGTTTTGCCGGATCCTCTGGATTTGAGGCAATAAAGAGTTGTTTACCTAAAAAGGATCTCACCTCTGACCAGCTTCGCATCATCAGAGGCATCATGCGGTACTTGATTTCGATTGCAGCTGTATGAACGACAAACCTCGCCAATTTGACTTGAAGGTTGTTTAGTATGCATCTTTTTTTGGGGAGCTTCTCAAGTTGATCTCATACAAGGATCAACGAGTAAAGCGCTATCACTTTCTTAAGTGGGAAATGAGCTCAAGCCCAGCAAAAAGTAGCGAACCAAGCGGGCCTTTGCAAGGAAAACTATTGCCAGATCTTGATTGACAAGTCGGGTAACATCAATCACGTGATTTGAAGTTTCCGGATATTTTAGATATTAAGAAGTAAACGCTTGAGGCGGGGGGGTAATTGATTTAAAAAAGAAAAGTTTGTAGCTTAAAAAAAAAAAAATTCTCCGACATTCCTTTGAGAAATGCTTTTGTTTTCTATCATTCCTGAGCTGGTTTGGAGGAGGAAAGGGGGGAGGGTTAGCGGAAAATTTGGAGTTGCCTGGTTTTTTGGGGGTGTTGAGGGGTGTTCAGAAGGGTCTTTGAGGGATTTTAGAGAATGAAAATGAAAATACCCAGATATATTCTTACAGCATTTTCTAGATATTTGTACGCTAATCCTCACTGTTGTTAGACCGCCTAAGTCATAGATTTACGCAGTCAGAAGAGATCAATGTGTGTTTCAATGGTAGCCGTCATAGAAAGTGGTAGAGGAGATGCGACTTTCTGATAACCTCTGAAGTTGCAGACGAGGCAGGCACTCAGGGAGACAGAATGTGTGCACCACCCAACTTTGACATAAAATATAAGGGCTCTGTCACGGCACTTTTACAGCTTTTCCGTCCAAACTGGGTGCAACTGTTAACTTAGAACTTAGTATGCCTGTCAAAAATTCTTGAAAACCCCCGAGCGCATTGCCTGTTTTCATGGACGCAGAATTAAAGGCCTTCGTCACAATTAACGTAATAATGGGTATTGATTAGTTTCCAAATTTACCTTTATATTGATCAACTGGTGAATTTTTTGCAAATAACAAGTTTTTTTGTCCTAAAATAAATTGGTAATTGAAAGAATTTTCGCCTTCAGCATACCTCGGAAGATCAGTATCTTCAACAAAATTAATAAATCAATCCGATCGTGCGTTTATATTCCGCAAATGCGAGAATACCTTCAGCGATTTCCTCTGTTGTTTTTTTTTTTGTGTGTTGTGTAAGTTATCTTTCAGTGACAGTTTTCGAAAGAGCAACTTTTCTACACAATTTGACCTTGTTTGTTCTCTTGCTGTTTTGTGTATTTCGACAAGCAGAAAACTCGTGGTGAAATTTTGTTTCGGCAGCGGCGTCTGTGTATAATATTTGCACTTATACCTGAAAGAAAACAAAGCGATTGGAATAAATTTCGAACAACTTTTATCCATTGAGTGGTTAGACTTAACTGTAAATTGCACAAGGCATATTTTGAGTTATAATATATATTTTTGAAGCGGTTTGTTTAGTCAGCGATCAAAAACTTTCTTGATTGCTTAAAGCGCGCTGCTTCGAAAAATCTACCTTGACATTTTCAGTTGAGCCTTTTTCAGTCACTTTTTAGCAATAGGGACAACAAAGCGACCGATGACACCGATGATAAACAAGCCACAAAAACTGGTCTTTTGTCCCACTTTTCTACTTTTATGTAGCTGTCGGAATTTACCGTTAAGGGTTGTCTCACGTCTCCCCTTTTATTGCGTGCCACAAAAAAAAAAAAATACACAAAAAATGCAAAAAGTACAAAACACTGCTCTTTTAAGAGCCACCATATGGCCGAAAGTCAATAACCAACAATTGTCTACTCTTATACTTTTGCCCTTACTTGACGTCCTCTGCTACTGAGCTTTCCTTGAAACAGCACAGACAAAATGGGAGTAGTTGATTTCATTTAAGGGGCTTATCACGGTATTTTAGCTTTGTTCAAAGTACAAGAAGCAGTCTTTGCATTAATAGCAAACCAATTTTATAACCAATAACTACATCATGGCAAGGGTTGAAATGGACTACAACTTGAAAAACTTGCCGGCGCTTTTTCAAAATTGGACGCGGTGATTTAAAGAATTCGTTCAAACTATGTTTAGGATAGCTCGTCGCGAGAAAATTCTTTTACATCTTACCATCCTCGGTGCGCCAAAAATATTTAGCGCGTAATATAGCGTTCTAAGTTAACAGTTGCACCCAGTTTGGACAGTTGGGTGGTGCACACATTCTGCCTGAGTGCCTGCCTCGTCTGCAACTTCAGAGGTTATCAGAAAGTCGCATCCTCTCTAACACTTTCTATGCCCCCTCAAGCGTTTACTTCTTAATATCTAAAAATATCCGGAAACTTCAAATCACGTGATTGATGTTACCCGACTTGTCAATCAAGATCTGGCAATAGTTTTCCTTGCAAAGGCCCGCTTGGTTCGCTACTTTTTGCTGGGCTTGAGCTCATTTCCCACTTAAGAAAGTGATAGCGCTTTACTCGTTGATCCTTGTATGAGATCAACTTGAGAAGCTCCCCAAAAAAAGATGCATACTAAACAACCTTCAAGTCAAATTGGCGAGGTTTGTCGTTCATACAGCTGCAATCGAAATCAAGTACCGCATGATGCCTCTGATGATGCGAAGCTGGTCAGAGGTGAGATCCTTTTTAGGTAAACAACTCTTTATTGCCTCAAATCCAGAGGATCCGGCAAAACCTATTTTCTTCGGTATTTCCCTTAATTTACCGCTAGAAGCATAAGTAAGATCAACATTTTTCCCGCGTAAAAACATCGCCATATATAATGAGATCGTAGTTTTTGGCGCTAAAGTCGGCCTGTCTAGTCACTATCGAAACTGCCCAAATCTCAGTATTGAAGAAAATGAATGAATCCATCAGTAGCTATCGTGCTTATGCCCTATAATACATTTAGGGTAGTTTGGCAATAAAGTAACGGCTGTTGCGGTGAGACAACTCTTAACGTATGGTATACGATCATACCTGGGGCTCTTGCAACGCATTTTGTCCGCCTGAACTGAACGATTGTATTTTAATTTCAGTAAAAGGCTCATTAACTGATCTCCGATGGAGCTTTTAAATCATGAGAGACTTTTGGTCGCCCAGATCATACTGCGATGCGACTGGTTTTGAGCTCGTACGCAGTGGGCAAATGTTTGCTTATTTTGCGAAAAAATCTGTCATCATTTCCGTCCTACGAGTGTGCACAGTGATTTTTTTTCTCACCAAATTTTGTCAAGCCTTATCAAACTTCAAGTTTTTGTTAGGAGTGTCAATTATACATATTTTACAACCTAAAGAAAGCGTTTTCAAGTGCGGCCACGATTAGCAAATTGAAAATTTAGCGGAGACAATTTTTGTTGAGCCAAACAAATTTCTTCAGCCTAGTGCGTATGGGCCCTTAACTCGCTTCGTTTTTTTACTGAAACTCCTCTCTTTTATTGATACGACCGTTACTTATTTGGCTACGCTATACCTTTTTCCATCCACGCCAAAAAGTAAAATTTAATGTTGCCTATGCGATCCTTGATGCGTATATTCCATGACTAACTTGCGACTAAAAATAAAATTTTAGCCGCAGTAAATTGGATGAGCTGATTGCTTGTATTAGAGTAAAGCTAAAATAAGCGTAAATGTTCCTTCAATTGAAAAAAAAAAAAAAGACAGAAACCAACCGAGTCTAAAGTTTCTTGCCAAAATTTTTCTTTCATGTTTATCACTCAAAAGTTTACACTCGTCTTCAATTCTGCTGTCAAAAAGACGAATTCAAAGTCGAATTCATTGAATTCATTTTGCTCACCGCGTTCGTTTTTAATTACCATCTTTTTCACACCGTTATCTCAATTATATGATCTTACTTCTTTAAGCAATTGCCTTTTTTTTGTTTAAGCAAAACATTTCTCATTTGATCGCATACTTAAAAGTTTGGAAAGATTTGCACGAACTCCGAGCTCTCTCTTTGTAAACAAATCTGTGATTGACAGCTTCATTTTTTACGGATGTCTGAACTGACCGAAAACGAACAACGACTCCCTAGTGTATGTAGTATCGCTGTAGTTTGCTGCAGCGAATAAAAAAACAAGTTATTTTAAAAATAATGTTGCTGTTTAGATGGTCCCTTTCATTACGAAAGGTCTTATACGAAAATGATTTTGTCGA
>OX421451.1:2443732-2453732 GCA_949126865.1 Montipora capitata
CCTTTCATTTCCCGAGAGTTTTTACGTTTTTCACTGAAACACACGGCAGAGGACTGGGATTAGTTATGCATGCTCCATCTGACTGAAGTGATGTCTGATTTCCATTGAAAATGTTACTTCAAAGAACCATCCATGCATCCTTTTTGTAGGTCTCTTGACTAAATAGGTTCCTTAGCAACCATTGTCTTTCTGTAGTTAAGTGCCAACCCTTCAACCTATTGACACCTGGACCACCCCCCTTGACGAGTAAAATCGTCTGTCGAGTCTCACTCCCAGGGGTCAATAGGTTAATTAAGGGGCATGTTAGCTGAAAACTTTCAGCAAGCATGACTTACCCTCATGGGCTGTTACAGCAAGGATCCAAAAAGTGACATCATCATCATTGGTTGTACTCTCTCCGTCACGTTAGCTGCTGCTTCCGGTCTGGTTGGCCACGTGGGCTTGAGAGTTGGCTCTGGCGCGTTTTTTGCATAAATGCAGGAATCACTGCCGCAGAGCCTGTTGAAATGTTGACCCATTAAGCATTTTCTTGATTAGGTCTTCCCGCAAAAGATTTTGCTCGAGAATGAAATTCACTTTTGTCCACACCAAATAACGCCTTTTTGGTCGGGTGTGCGCGATGCAATTCAGGTAGTGTACATGAATCACATCCTTCAACAGCGGCGTACAAAAAAAATTGTCAAGCTCTGCGTTCGAGTACAGACAGCAAATAGTTTGCATCCTGCCATAAGTGATAGTTTGACTTATCCAATTGATCACAAAGGAAATGATTGCCTTCCTTAGGAGTCAGAGTCGCTGGATAGTGTGCTCATGAAAGAATGCAAATAAATTGAAAATGGTGCCTTTCTTGGATCTTTGTCTGAATCCCACACCTTGTACTGAATGTCAAAATGTAAGGAAAAAGATATCATGCAAGACAAATAAAGCAACTCAATTATTATAACTTTATTGAATTCACTGTATTACATCGTTTATGCAACCAAAGCAGAGGCAGTTGATGACTCACTGAAAGAAGGAACAAAAGATGGATCATCAGGCAAAAGAGATAAACAATAGCCAAGGTTATGCAAGGCAATTTCCCTTGGTGCCAACATTTTCAAAACTTAAAGGGGCTAGGTCACGCAATTTTAGGCAATTTCAGCATTGATCAAATGGTCATAGAATTAACTGAAATAACAAAATAACGGCTCAAAACTAGAGAAGAACTCAAACAAAACACAGGAAAGCTAAGAAGGGAGAAGGATGGACAAAACTGGGGAGGATTGAAATGGATTGCATTTGGGTAAATTTGAAAAACGTCTGCCCACCTTTTTTCAAATTTACATCAGTTTATATCAAAATGTCATTTAAACAGCTGGAAAATCATTCTCAATTGTTACGTGGCCATGATTTTGCAAATGAAAGACACTTGCTCTGCCAATTTGACGTTTAGAGCTCATAACTAACAAAATTAAACAAAATTACCTAAAACAGCGTGACCTAGCCCCTTTAATTACAATCGCGTCTAATTTAAAATCTGAAATAAGTTATTCCCCAAGAGGAACCACCAAAATATTGCATCTAAAACTGTTGAACAATCTTTTACAAACAACTCAGGGTGTCAACGTTTTGCCCTCTACCAACCAATTTTGACTTTTTGTTGTTCGCACAAAAAACAGACATGAGAGAGAGAGAGAGAGAGAGCAAGTATGGAGAAAAAACAGTAAGTACTTTCCATTTGACCAAAAATTCAGGACATTCTAAGGAAGGATCAAATAGAACACATTTTCTGAAATCAAATCCCAGCATTACAGATAATTTTCTCATTATACTTGACAGGCTAACCCGACATTCCAGAGTATAGGTAAAATGGGAAAATTGCATTCCATTTATCTGTTTCTAGTCAGGGTCAAAGGCTTCATTCAGCAAGATGGAAAATACTATTCCATTTGCTGAAGGAAATTTTCACATTCGTAAAACAAGGAATTTGGTCAAATGTAAAGCACCCAAATTTCTCTCAACCCTATACATCAAGGAAAGCTAAACAGATCCAGTTTTTGGTTTCAAGGTAGAGAGATTGAACAAAACAAGATCATTATTCTTACTATTTCCAGTTTGGCGGCAACAGCCTTTTGGTCTTGTAGTAACGGGCAAGGCGGTGAATTCTGCTCTCTATGAGGATAAGCCTGAATTTGGAATCCTTGTCCTAATAGCAAAAAAAGTTCTCTTAATAACGTTATTATTATCAATCTTAATTTACCTCAGGTTTAATAATCCAAAGCCTGGGTGCTAATTTTCCTCAAGCCTAGAAAATGCTATGCTCTTGGAAGCCAATGGTTAGAGGTCGAAAACATTTCTCTGGTAACACTAGCAGAAAACCTCACGTAAAAGGAAGATTCTTGTTCAATACACTACAGATGGTGATGGGCCGTCAGGCACAAAGTAGCTCCTTACTGGATATAATGGAAAATCAGTTTCAAGAAAACAATGGCTGCCACAGGAGGTGCCATTGAAGTTTTTTGTTTTTTTCCTTCAGGGGCCAAGTTGGCATTCAAATGGTAAATTAAATTTAAAAGTTCAATTCTTAGTCATATGTTCCTTATCTTATAAAGAGGTCACGGGATTCTAGTCCAACCCACCTTTCGGTGCTTTTCAAGATGCTTTCGAACAGCAACTGCTTTCTTGATGAGGAAATACAGGTCCTCTGGAAGAGTTCCTGCTAACCCTGATAAAGAAAAGACTCGTAAACAAAATGAAATGAAAAAGCAGTTTTTGGAACAACTAATCAACAACATTTAATGATACTCTTGCACAGTCTCCTAAGAAATAAAAATATTTTGCATCAGATTTTGTACCTTTAGCTTTCAGAATCCTAAGGATCTTGTTGCCTGTTATATACCGAACTTGAGCCACACCATGCGAGTCTCGCAGTATCACACCTGTTTTGAGAAAAGAAATTGCATTCAATCTATAAATCAACCCACAATTTTCCTCAACATGCACTTCGAAATTTAAAAAGAATGACCAACATTAGGTCAAAGTCAAAAAGAGGAGTTTTTGGAACTAATTTTCCTTTTAACACCCATTGACTTTAACCATAAAATATGTTGGTAATTGTGTTCCGTAGATGTACATAAAGACACTACTTTAGACTGTATTGTCTTGATGCAATTCATTTTGATAAAGTACTACTGTATTTACACAAATGTAGTGTTCATGATCAGTTGTAGACATTCTCTACTTCATTACTATTAGACACTAGAAAAGTCATTTTCCATAAACAGAATGCACAAAGTGATTGAGGAATGAAATTTGCATGCAGTTGTGCCAGGGTTAAATATTCCACATGGTTCACTGGGTGAATTTGTCTTCAGACCTCCATGCCTGGCAGGTACAAATCACAGGTCACAGGTCATTGTTTTACCTAAACATTCATAAAAGCTAACCTTAGGCCTAAGGTTAGCTTTTATGAATGTTTAGGATACTTTCTTACTTTCTTAGGCCTACCTTAGGCCTAAGGTTAGCTTTTATGAATGTTTAGGATACTTTCTGTATTGGTAAAACAAGGACCTGTGACCTGTGACCTGTGTTTTGTACCTGCCGCTCCATGCCAGAAGCCTCCATGATCAAATTATCTGTAGGAGTGGTATACCAGCTGGTAAGTACACATATGTAGTACATCATCTAAAAGCAGAAAACTAGTACATGAAAACAATGGTAACCTCAATAATGATTACCGTAGTTATTCGGTTATTAGTGCTAAAATTGGTGTGCGTCTTATAGCCAAGTATTTTCGCGCAACAAAATCTTTAAGATCACAATTTGAGAAGAACTTTTAGTTTAAACAACACAAGAAAAGGACACTACATGTAGTTGCCTATTGAAAAAGAATAGTGCTTTTAGAGACCTTTAGAACACTAAACGACTTCAAGGGAAAAGCAAACAAACAGAAATTTGCATACGTCCTTAACAGTACGTGCTCAGTAACATGATACCCATGACAACAATACAATCGTTCGAACTTTGTTTCAAATTCCGAGAATCATGTTTGTCATTTGCATGAAAAGTTTCTTCTCTGAACAAACAGTGTGGAGATAAAACATACCTTCTTCGTTCATCCAGCCTTTCTTGTGCACTGAAATTTGCATCCTTGGTGGCGTGTTTATATTCAGCTGTCGAACACCTTTGAATATGACTTTCGGTGGGAGTTTTTCGCCGTTCGCTTTCGCTTGAAGTATGAAGTCTGAACTCTGACCATTTATTAAGTCGGAAGGTTCAAATAAACGTGTGTACATTTTATGTTTATCATTTCAGGTGTGAACTTTTAGCCTTTGTTTTTACATATATCATTAAAACGCGCGACTTTTTCAGTTTTGGTTACGTTAACAAAAAGAGTTCGCATGCCAATTGTGTAAGGATTCATCATATCCTTTTGGTAACTCTCATTTTTTGGTGCGTCTTATAACCAAGTATTTTCACGTAATTTTCAGTTTGAGAACTTAGCTTGATTAAATTGCTAAGTTTGGGGTGCGTCTTATAACCGAGTGCGCCTTATAACCGAATAACTACGGTAACTTGCGCCATATTTTCAATGTGCATACCAATCTGTGATGGAGTTAGGCCCTTCTTTGCTAACTTGTATATTTGTTCTTTGACATCATCTGAGGTCAACTTGAGCCACTAAATCACAAACACAAATTTAAATTAATGAATTCATTGGTCCTTTAAAAATTTGTTTCAGCCATTTTATCTAAGAATCTTTTGATGTGTAATGAATTCTTAGATAGAAGACAGTTCTGGTCAGTACAAATGTATATACTGTAAAAGCAATAATTAGTTGCAATCCAATGTTCTTGAGCCATGCTTGGCTTTATCTGGCCAAATTTATTTATATTTGTTTGGAGATGAAACCATCATTTTTTGTTACCAATAAATTACCTTAAGAAAGCAAACTGGGTAAATTACAGAATAAAAATACAAAATTTGTTACCATTTCCATAATCCATGAACTTTTCCACTGTTCTCTGGATTCAGTGCTTGGTACACATACAATTCTTTTCATTTTGAGAACACTATCAGTAATGGTTTTCACTCTTTAAAAAGTATCACATTGCGTTTCCCATAGCCTACAAATCGATTTAACACTAATTGACACATCTACATCTACATTATCTACACATTCACGTGTCCTTTGAAATTAAGGTAACAACTTCACTACCAAGACATTTTATGTAAGATTAATTCTCACCGTCGGTACACTTCGGCGGTACGGCAAAGCTGAACCAGAAATACCTTTCCTTTAAGAAAAAACAGACATTTTATCGATAGTAAGAGACAGTACATTTGAGAGCTTCGAGTTACACGAAAGGAGACGATTGGAGAAGCAAACGCACAAAAAATTAGTTTATTCTCTTTCCGAACATGGCCCCTTCTGTTGCATAAAATACAAATTTGGGCTATTTACTCACCCTGGAGCGTGCATACGACCCATTTTGGCCCTTTTTTGTGGCTGTTATTTCGCTTCCACTATATTCCAAGATGGCCGCGAGAAGAGAGAGAATTCACGTGGTCAAAATTCATAAATTTCCCAGAAATCCAAAAGGGCTTAGACTAGGGCTAAGGGCTTCCGGAAGACCTTCCGGAATAAGAAATTTACATGGCACTAGTGACGACGGCCTTAGCCGGCCGGCCTGGCGTTTTGAAGCATTTTAGATGGAGTTTGACAATTTCAACGTGAATCCGTAAAGACGAAGGATTTTTAACTTCTATTCCAACATTCGACTTGATTTGCGTTAATAGGTAAAGGTAAAGGTACACCTTATTTAACATCTGTAATTTGTTTACCCTCTTGAGGGCCCGGGAAGGGGGGGGGGGGGGGGGGAGTTCCATATAAAAAGGGGAGGGATGCTCGTCGGAAATTTTAGATTAAACCCCTAATAGAAACCAATCTGGGCGTGGCCCAGGTTTTTTTTACCTTTAAAAGAGACCATTTTAAAACACAGATATATAACAAATACAGTGCCTTTTAATGATGGCAAAGACATTATCATGTAATACTTTCACCTACCTGAAGAAATATAAAAGTGTAAAGATACACCTTTATATTTCTTCGTGCACAACCCTGAAGGAGACCTTCATGGCCATATATATGATTGCGATTGCTTTTTACTCAGAACACCCTAAGTGAGACCAAAATCCGAAATTTATATCCCTAAGCGAGATGATGAGCATCCCTCCCCTTTTTATATGGGAGTCTCCCCCCTGCCCGGGCTAGAGGGTATTCTCCAAGGAAGCCGATGGTGAGCTCATTTTACCCTCCTCTTTCCATCAGTGCTCTGTTTTAAGGGTATATAAAGCTACTCAAGCTGCACTAGTACTGAAAGGAAAGAAGTCGTAACAAGGATGTGAGATCCAGGGATTGAACTTAGGACCTCTTGCACCAAGGCCACGCACTAACCGACTGTGCCACCCTTGCTCCTGCTCCTTGTTCATTTCAGCTTACAGTGTTCCCAATTAGTGCTCCAGCACTAGAAGGACTAGACAACTAATTAAGTTCCTTTCCTTATTCCTTTCCATGTATTCCTATTCCGGAATACAGTCAATTGAACGCATCCTTAGTCTCTCCAGAGTTTATTTCCATGTTGCTGTGCGTCTGTTCAGTAATAGATCACAGATGACGTCATCCTGCAAGCAGAAACTCTCTAAAGCTCACCAGAGGGTGAGCAAGAGAGGCTCTACAGAAATCATGTCAAGTCTTTTAAGTCACCACAGCCCAAGTTTCTGGGCTAGTCACTCCCGTCAAACCGGTTTAGGCAGTGTGCACATCATATTTTTGACAAAGCAAAGGCCAAAATCGAGCCTTCAGTACGAAAATCAACATGGTGTCTAGGCGTGCAATAGAGGCTTGGCCTGGGTTTTCAACACTGTCTCCAAGCAACGGCTTGCCGGTACTCAACTTTACACAATTTCTGGAGAGTCCTTTCTTTCTCGTCGAGTTAAGAATGGCCACTGCTGGCAGGGTGAGATGACGTCAAAATATGTAAGAACAATAAAGTGGCACACAAGGCGATAGCAGCCACTGAAAAATTTCTAGGCTGATCATGAGCTACATACAGTGTAGAGCAAAGTTGGCACTAACTCTGGCATACTAAGTTTGATCAAAACTCCATGCCCTACTCTTGACCTTGAAAACCAAAAAGCAGTGATTCAGGATGATTGAAGGAATCAATAACTTTTAAACATTCCTGTTTAGGCAATGTATATGCTAAGTAGGTACGAGCCAGAAGGCCCATCAGGCCGGCGCTTATCTCCGGTTTCAGTAGCATTAAGCGACTAGGAGTATTTATACTCCCACCTGGATGGGATGCTAGTCCATCGCAGGGTTACCCCAAGCATTACGCCGGTACCCAATTATACCCCTGGGTGGAGAGAGGCACTGTGAGAGTAAAGTGTGCCCAAGAACACAACGCAATGTCCCCGGCCAGGCCCCGAACCCGGACCACTCGATCCGGAGTCAAGCGCACTAACCATGAGGCCACCGTGCCTCCCATATGCTAAGTGCACAACCTTTATATCGCTATTTAGATTTATGATATATTACAATAACTATTGTCGAATTAGTTAAGATTTTGAATTCTATATTTTTTTCATTTTCTTAAGAGTTGTACATATCAAGAGTTCAATTTTGTCACTATCACTTATCAGCATAACTATCTACTATTAGTGTGCCCACCAGCGCAAACTTTTTCTCAAGTTCATGTTCCAGTGGTGAGTGTGAACACTTGTCTGGGATTCTAAAAAACTTGTTTAGCTGTTCGCATGGCTTAATAACTCGTACACAATTGCAATCTGGTAGAAAGTCAATCGTTTCACCCATATCAAAGAAAGCCATTAGTGACAGTACATTTTCCTGTGGAAGGTCACATTTTAACATTTTGTAAATATTAGAGAAATTATCTGGTAATATTGTGAACCCAGAGTTTGAACTTCAAATTAAAAAGATACGGAAGTGGAGATTTTAAAGGCCAAGATGCAGAGAAAACTGTTTTTTTTTTATTTCACAAGCAGAAACCAACAAAACATACTACCAGCATTGCCTGTTTCACATTCCTCTCTTTCATATCATCAAACCTAATAATATTGATAAAAAGAGAGGGTGCTTAAGTCTTCAACAAAATTGCCTCTGACTTGCAACAAGATAACTGTTTCAATAAAGGAAACAACAAATTTGTTTCTGCACTGAGTCAAATAACCGTTAGAATCTTTTAATTTACAAAAAATGCTAATAAACTTTATAGTTCACTACAGTCCTTCACTTTTACTATTATTAATCTGCTTCCATTCTTCACTGATAAAGTTCTGACAGTTTTTAATATGTGAGAAACTTTTGTTGTGGTGCAATAACCTTTTGCAAAAGGGGCATGTCACATGACCAGCTTCTTTGATATGTTCCATCAGTCTTTCCCATGTCTTGTACCTCTTTCCGCATGCAAAACAAAGGCCTGGTTCACCTGCAAATCTGTAACGTATATGCCTTTCAGAGGGTGAAAGCACTGGACATTCCCTTCTGTGTTTCTTAGGTATTTTAGTCACAAAGAACTGACCACACTTGCATTTGGAATGAATTTTAATATGTTCAGAAAGGGCATCCCCAACCATGCCTTTTTTGCCACAAACATGACAGGAAATTGAGCTTTTGTCTTGAAGGTTACTCATGCCCGGCATGCCATTTATGTGCTGATAAATTTTAAATCTAATCCATGCATCTAATGCAGCACAGTGGATCTGTATAATAGTTAATGGAAACTTCTCCCAGTTACTTGTGGCCACCCACAGGGGCATTTGAAGTTCAATTCCCATCAACCTTTTAGCAAGAGATTTCAGTTGAAGCTTCTTTGATGTTCCAATGCCTAAACTTTTTGCCAGTGTTTTGGTATCCACTAACCCAAAGCATTTCAAACCAGTATCTTTCTTTACTTTTGCAGCAACCTGTAAAATTTCACTTCCAATTTTGGAGATCTTTTCATCACTCAGAACGGATGCAAGAACTTTTGGGGGAGTTGTAACGTTGTAAAGATGATAAACAAGGCAAGAGCTTTCCACTGCTAACTGCAGAACAGCAGTCTTGTTCTCATTTTCTCCTTTCTTTTCGCTTTTAAGCCGACGTTTCCGTTCAGACGTGTCAAATCCAACTGCCTGGGCAAAGCAATCAATGACATTATTTCTTAACCATGCTTCAACCTCAACTGGGTCTGATGTATACACTACCTCAACGCCCTCTGCAGGGTATGGCAATGAGTGAATGAGCGTGTGGTTTACTTCCCTACATTGACCAATATCAGAACTCTGCTTACAAGTAAAGATCTCATCTTCATTTGATGTGCCATGGCTCAATGATTTTCCGGATGGATGAGTTTCAGTGAAATAACTTCCGACTCTCTTCTTTCTAAAGTGATAACGCTCTTCCGCATCATTTGGCCTTAGCTGATCTGCAGTTTCTTCAAGAGGTTTTATTCCGTCGCTGTGTCTTGTAGAATGGTGGGTATCTGCATCATCTAGCTTTCTTTTCTTTGACATACTTCTTGTAGCCCAGGATGAATCTTCAGCATAACTTTGTGCGCTATTCGACAAACCTTTCTCCGACAGGATATGTCTATTATCTTTTATATCATCTGGCCGGTTTTTAGGTGCAGTTCTACGTGACATATCTTTTCCCACACGTGTGTCTTGCAACCTGAGATATAAGGAACAACCGTAGAGCAAAAGAAAAAAAAAAGTTCACTTTCTTTCCGAAAGTGACTCCTCCTGTCATATAAGTACAAATTTTACCTAATCACTTACCTTGGAGCGTGTGAAGACTTCCTTTGTTGCTGTTGTTACAAATGGCCGAATGCAGAGAAGATCATTTGTAAGGCTTTCGTTTGAAAGTTTCAGCGCTACTGGACCCTTGGAGCTTCATATATCACTTAATATTGTGTATCCGGATTTTCCCGCCGAAACACCCCACTCCCCACACCCACCC
>OX421451.1:2458732-2461232 GCA_949126865.1 Montipora capitata
ACTTTTAACTTACATGTTTTGGGCCTCAACAATAGCAATATTCATGACTAGCATCAGTCCTGCACCCTGAATATTAGCAATGTTATCAAAATAAGAAAGATATGAAAGTGGTGAAAAGAAAATGGTACACTGCCTGCCATTTTCCCTTCACTTTTGTTTATCTTCAAAATGTCCAGTGCCCTTAAAATACATTTTCTGTTGATGATGCCTTTTCTCTGTCACCTTTTCACACAAATACTACTGCAACACTCCATATTGTAACTGAACAGTGTTTTTCATGGTTTTATTTGATCCAATGGAAGCTCAAGTTGAGATCTCTACATATTTACCAGTCACTAAACTACTGGGCTGAGTTCCATGAAGCAAAGTTAGCACTAACCCAAGTCTACTCAGTTTGATTAAAGAAACCTCTGTGATATTTATTTAACTATCGTTAGTGCTCACTCTACACCCAACAAATTTTACTCAAAAACCAGAAGCTGTGATTCAGTATGGTTCAGATGCATCACTACTTTAGCAAGAGTTACCTGTCTGTTAAACACACCAGTATGAATATTAGCCATTCCCATCGGGAATTACCTGATAGTTATAAATATACAATAGCAGGCAGTCAAATTACCCTGAAGACGTCTGAAGATGTTTTAGTGTCTTGTGAATATTCATCATTTATGTAAACGTGCTAGAAGCTTCTAGAGTTGGTAACTTTATATTTTGTTCTTTTGAAAACATGGGTTCTTCCACCCATTTTCTGTGCCCTAACAAGTACCACAGGTAAGAGTTTGAACTTTCCACTAAAAAAGTTCAGTAATGGACATTTAAAAAGCACAGATGAACAGTAAAAACTGATCTATCTCATGAACAAAACCAATGAAGCATTATGCAACAAGCCTTCCATTATTTCAAATTCTCCTCTTTTACAGCGCCAAACTGAACTGATCGAAAGTGAAGGTGTCTGAAGTCTACAACAACATGGTTTGTAACTTACAAAGGGATAAACTTTTTCGAGGTGCCAAATAGCAATTTTTTTTCTGCCCTTGCACAATTATTACAATCATAGAGCGACTTTCATGTGACTTTGAAAAATAAAAGTAAAAAACAGAGCATAAACAAAAATGCAAAACATTTGATTGGCTTATTGAACAAAAACAAACAAGCACAAATTTTCATTAGCTTAGTGAACCTGAAAGCAAACAACGTCATCTCCCCATGGAACTTTCTGAAAAGCGATCAACATTTCGCTTTGACATCATTTGGAATGCAGTAATGTGATTGGGCAATCAAACTGTTCACTGCCCTTGGTGGGAATAAGGAGAAGCTCTGAATATTGGTCCATGAAACAAACTGCAAACACTTTTTCAAGGTCATATGAAGGTCGCTCTATCATTTAGCTAAAATGCTGATGAATTTTATAGTTCACAAGGATTGCTGATGAAACAGTCCTTCTTCTTTATCACATGGCAATCTGCTTCCATTCTTCACTGATGAAGTTCTGGCATTTTGAAATATGTGAAAAGCTTGCACTGTGATGCAATAACCGTGAACAAAAAGGGCATGCAACATGGCCAACTTCTTTGATATGTTCCATCAGTCTTTTCAATGACCTACACTTCTTTCCACATCCATGACACAGGCCTGGTTCATCTGCATGGGTTTGATGTACATGCCTTTCAGAAGGTGGATTCAGCACTGGACATTCCTTTAGGTGTTTCTTGGATATTTTAGCTACAAAATATTGACCACACTTACATTTGGAATGAATTTCCATGTGGTTAGAAAGGGAACCACTGTCTATACCTTTTTTGCCGCAAACCTGACAGGAAATTGGGCCATAACTCCTCTCAACATCTTCACAGTTTACAACATAGCTTTTTTCTTGAAGATTACTTACGCCTGGCATGGCACTTAGGTGCTGATAAATTTTCAATCCAATCCATGCATCTAATGCAGCATAGTGGATCTGTCTAAATGTTAGTGGAAACTTTTCCCAGTTACTCATGGCCACTGACTTCGGTTTCTCAATTTCAATTCCAAGTAGACCTTTTGCAAGAGATTTCAGTCCAAGCTTCTGTGATTCTGGGATCCCAATGCTTTTTGCCATTTTTTGGGTATCCACTAACCCAATGCATTTCAAACCAGTATCTTTCTTTAGTTTTGCTACATCTTGTAAAATTCCACTTCCAATTTTGGAGATCTTTTCATCACTCAGAACAGACGCAAGAACCTTTGGAGGTGTCCTTATGTAATGAAAATGACAAACTAAGCATGAACTTTCTACCGCCAACTGAAGAACAGCAGTCTTGTTCTCAACTCCTCCCTTCTTCTTGCTTTTAAACTGTGGTTTCCATTCAATGTCAAATCCAACTGCCTCAGCAAAGCAATCAATGACATTATTTCTTAACCATGCTTCTACCTCCACTGGATCTGTTGTGTATACCACATCAACCCCATCTGCGGGATATGGCAATGTGTGAATTGATGTGCAATTCCCCTCTCTACTTTT
>OX421451.1:2466232-2468732 GCA_949126865.1 Montipora capitata
ATTATTGTCAGTCCTTGAAGTGAGCGTTATGTCTTTTTGGGTCTTGCACATATCATAGGACAAAAACGTTTGTCACCTATATGCAGTAAAATGATTGATGAAAATTAAAATCAGTGTGGGCCGGGCACTGGGCAAACTGACTGGCCGTGGACGGTGATCTTTATGTTGTTTTTTGTGTGCTTAAAGTAGACTAGATATTCTGGACAAAGAAGGCTGTTTAAATCCTAAACCACCCACCATTGACGAGTAAAAGAAAAATCTTTCAAGTCTCACTCCCAGGGGTCAATAGCTTACTGTTGCTATACATTTTCAGAGGCAGAAATGCGAAAAAAACACACTATTTCTAAAAAATGCTTGGATTGCAGATTACGTAACATGAAGTTTCTGCATTATTCCAGTAATATAATATTGTTCACGGTTGATCGATTGTTTGAGGTTGTACAATTTCAGGATCAAAGAAGAAACTGAAGGTGGTTTCATTTGATACAAAAAGATCACAGAACCTTTCATTATTATAACCTGGAATCTCATGGAATCATAGAAACCAGGCTGTTGATAGCTTATCATTAATTTGGGGTGTTGAATGTTGTCATCATTAATGAATAATTGCTTAATTGTTTGTTTCTTTTTTTAGCTTTAAATGGAGTTGTTCTCGCAGCTGAGAAGAAGCAGAAGTCAATTCTATATGACGACAGCACAATCAACAAAATTGAGATGGTAACAAAGAGTATTGGAATGGTTTACAGTGGAATGGGACCAGACTACAGGTTTATATTGAACTAATTTTGCATTTAGTCAACAATACCTTGTTGAAATCTTATGGGCTTCTCTGTTTCTTACTTCCAGAGTTTTGGTACGTCATGCAAGGAAGATTGCTCAACAGTATTATCTAATGTATCAAGAAGAAATCCCCACAGCACAGCTGGTTCAGAAACTTGCAACTGTTGTACAGGAATATACCCAATCAGGGTGAGAAAGTCATTTTAGAACTATTAAATTCAGATGCATCAAATAAAGTATACAGAAGAAGCAAGGAGAGTGATAGGCTAGTTGCTTGGCGACAGGTGAAAGGACAACTAAAACGTCAGTGTCCTTGGCAGGAATCGAACCAACAACTCCTTCAACACCAGCTGGGTACTCTATACCCATTGGGTGCCAGGTTGTTTATCTAGGATCTGAATTGACAATGTGACCCGCTGGTCTTTAGGCTCTACCATGTTGTGCCCCTCAAATTGTCAAATGCAACTGTAGATGTTTCAAGGTACAGTATAATGCACCCTGTGGGAAAGATGATAGGCTATGTACTTGTTTCGCAGTTGTAACCAAGACACATGTAGAATAATGTACACCAGTGCCTGGAGTCGTTATCACTCAAAGAATTTTAGTTGTCCACAAGAATATCAGGAAGCCCATAGCCTGTGAACGCAGAAATCGTTTTGCAGCTCGGTTTTCGGCTACTTTTCGGGGGAGAGAAACGACCGCCGGAAATATGTCTGCGTTCGCAGGCTAGGAAGCCCATAGATTGACTCTGTCTTGGTCTGTTTTTCATAGGGGTGTTAGACCATTTGGGGTATCTCTTCTGATAGCTGGCTGGGATGATGACAGACCATATTTGTTTCAGTGTGATCCATCGGTAAGTTCTTGTGGTCACCTATTAAATACAATAATCCTTATTTTAAAGTGCTACTATGATCAAATTTTTATCTATTAAAGTTTTAGGTTTATCACATAGAAAACCAGGAAAGATTAAAAACCCTGTTTACCGTTTGGAAATATCTGCATTGGTTCCAGAGATATATAAGTTTGAAAAATGTGTAAAATATGCAAATGACAAGACTGATGATGTCATTTACTCAACCCAATATAACATCAAGTATACAATTGAAGCTATGTCAGTCAATTTGCAGCAGAGACCATTGAAACTTGGTGGGCTAATAGTTCTCCAGGCAGCACACCTATGACTATAAAGAAATTGGTTCCCTTGGCAACTCACTCCTTTCCAGTCCCCTTCAACCTAATTTCCATATAATTGGTGATCTTAAGCTAGAAAAAGGTGGCTTGCCAAGCCTTTAATATCAGGGAGGTTTGGAGCCCAGTATGTTGCCATGGTAACAAAACTGGTATGCTCATATTGTGGAGCACATCTACTAGAATCTTACTACAAAGAATCAAGTATTTCTGATACACAATTGGCTGAGATATCTACCTTCATTACATTTTATCAAAATTCGGTTGGGTTTATGACATCATCACATAACCAATTTGCATAATTATTTTTAAAACTGGAATATCTCTGGAACAAAAAGAGATATTTGAAAATGGTAAACAGCATTCTTCCCGTACAGAAAGGAAAGGAAAAAAAGGAAAGGAACTTTATTTAAGTGTCTAGTCGTTCTAGCGGTGAAGCACTAATTGGGGACACTGTAAATTGAAATTAACAATTAACACAACTCAAGTCAAATGTTGGTTTTTTTGACAGACTACATGTTTATGTCCTAAA
>OX421451.1:2476232-2478732 GCA_949126865.1 Montipora capitata
GTTTACTGTATAAATATCTCCTTACCCGCGAAAAAACATTCCAAGTTTTCCCCCCCACTAGCACAAAATTTACCTCATGTGAGAGGAGAGGGCAAATCTGGGATGTTTAAATACACACACAGTCTCTTCTAAGTTCTTTCTGTATCCCGATCATGGTTTGGAATTCAAATCAATTTGAAGTTGAATTTCGGCTTAAAAGGAATCCGTTCTTTTTTCGTTTTGAAAAACATCTCTTTGTGGCGCAAGCCGCAAACCCACTCTCACTGACCGTACGAGTGCATGAGGAGCAATCCTTGAGATTTCCGGAAAAGATCAATTTTAAGATATCCGATATGCCTTTATGACTTTCCTCTAAATCTCTCAAGTCATCACATAGCTTTAATTTTTATCCTAGGTTTAACTAACCACGAAGAACTTCCTGAAAGCCTGTGAGCCCATTGAAGGCTCTTATCCGAGACCTTCAACACGTTAAACGTGCTTTCGCATAATTTTCTATAAGGGAATTTTTCGATTTAACTCAAGTCAATTTGGAGTCACCCCATACGGTTTCTCGTGACAAGCTCATAACCTCTTGCACACTTATTAACGGGCTACCCTTCCTCACTTCCACAACTACCTTGTAAGTATACTTTCCCTCGATTTTATTTTTCTAGGAAAAGAGGGGGTTCTTCTGAAGTCTCTAACCTAATCTATTCATGCTAGGGATACCTTGCAGCTATGGGTTTTTTTACTTCACGGTGAAAAAAAAAAAAATGATACTCTGATACACGCCCACCTTTTCCGAAACCTTGCCAAATACAGCGAGAAAAAAAGGGTGTAACCAGATTCTCAAATGTCAGTACAGTTTAATCAGTTACTTTAATTCCAAGCGAGGCAACTCTGAGCATGCAAGTCAAATTGATTTAACTGAGATTTAAGGACACAAATATGCTACTTCCAATTTCAAGAGGAGGTTGTTGTTATTTGCAATAATAACAAGGTTTTTGACTGCCGTGACTTAAGGCGATAATTGCTTTACCTTCAGCCACATACGTATCACAAATTCCGATAAGCTGCAGGATAATACCGCTTATCTGCATGTTTTGATTTGTGGATTCGTGATCAAATAACACTATTTCCGACATCCAATCCTTTGCGGGGAGACAAAATGCCAAGAAGTTTTTGTCATCAAAACAACTGTGTATAGCTTTAATTCGTTTTAGTAAAAGTAATAGCCTTGTTTGAGAAACTATTAAAGTTAAAGCAAATTTTCGACGATAAGGAACGTCAGAAAAAAATAGGCACTCAAGTATTTAACCTTGATGTTTCATTTAAGTACGAACGAAAATAGTGAAATTCTAAACGCAACCGCTGGGATGTCGCACGAGAAAAGGGTACGCGCGAGCTTTGGCCTCCAAGGACCCTCCAGAGTTCTCTAATAACGCGATGAAAATGCCCTATTAAGATTTCACGAAATTTCAGCATTACAATTTATTAAAACTAAATTTGTTCCTTTCAAAATTTGATCGCATTTGCAAATTCGATTTCCTTTCTTTCATCTGCTGCACAGTCAATCAAGGAGTGACGCGCTTGGGGTCACGTGGAAACATAGAACTCTTCCTGACATTGTGAAGATCCAGGTACAACATGACAACTCGCTCAAGACCTGGGAATGAGTGTGAAGTTCCGTTAGTAAGTGGTGGGAACTGAGCCCAGGAAAAGATTGGCACAGCGTACAAAATCTGTTGCTCCAACTGCAATTTTGTATACTGCGGTCAAACTGAACGATCACTGAAAACATGGATTGTAGAACACAAAAAGGTTGTTTCCATGTTCCACCATGACTCCAATATTTCCAGGCATGTCCTACCCTGGATGCCAGAGGTCTTCTCGCTCACAAGCGGCGAGGAGCGTCAAAGCGAAGCAGTTCTGGGCGACTCGCTTTCGCGGCTTTCGCCGCTGATAGTCTGTTGCTCCCAACGAGAAAAAACCCTCTGGAACCCAGGGTAGCCATGCCCACGAAAACAACCATGAAATCGATTTTGGAAGAGTCAGAGTCGTTGGACATGAGGCTAACTTTCATGATCGACTCTTTTTGGAAGCATGGATGTCAATAAAGATCTGCAAATTATCTGGAAATGACCACATTGCCATTCCAGAAGTCTACAAGTCTTTGGCACGCACGTAAGTCTCGGGCCATGTTTTTCTTGAAACTTACCGCGGAATTTTCCTCCGCGCGCGTTCGACGTGTTGCTTTTTTTATCACGGGTACTAACGTTCATTTAAAAAAACAGTCATAAGAAAATACGCACGCTGATTGGTTAAAAATCGTGTTTCTATAACTCGATGGAGAGAGAACTAGCAACTAGCACGAGCTGTTGACGTAGTGATGGCGCGAGCAAAGAGAATTTACATTTTGACAATTAGAGTTAACAAGTTGTTTTCTAAAAGAAATAGAAAACATGTGCTCCGTGTTTCTATCGAGTTATAGAAACCCTCGTGAAAGAAAAACATGTGCCGT
>OX421451.1:2486232-2511232 GCA_949126865.1 Montipora capitata
GCAAATCCCTGAGAAGTAAGGAATTCTCTAAACAGATTGCAAACACCAGCTTGGACACTGAAGATTGCTTGGTTTGGAACAGTCTGCATTGTTAAAGACAAACAAATAAATGAAACCAATGCAAGCTTTTCCTTTGGACTGACACAAACTGAAAATAAGACATTTAATACATAAAACGTGTTTATTAAAACAACAAACAAACCCTCAGGTCAATAATTCTGTTGTCCAGACGAGTATCCTGGTTAACATGAGCTTGCTCCTGGGAAAGAACAAAGAAAAATAATATTATTATTAGATGGCTACTGAATCCCTAAAGTAGGGAAGAATTCACAAGTTCTAAGGCAAATCGGCCATATCTAAGGCAATCAAAAATAGATAGACTTGCCACTATTTCAGCAAATATACAGTACTGCCAAAAAGTTAGTTACCAGTCCAGTTATGTTTCCAGTGCTGCGTGTACATGTAGGATTTGCAAAGTGCAAGAGTAAATGAAGCAGACATTTTTGGCAAAAATTGAGGATGACTGTGTTGCATGAAATCAATAAAATTTTCTTGCATATCAACCACAGTAGATGAAAGTGTTTGTTCAAATGGTTTGGATTTGTTTCACTCATGCATTTGTATGGGCATTTTTTATGAAACTACTGTTCGTAAACCTGGGGAAGGCGTTGACCTGGAGAAGGCATTTGACAGGGTCTCAAGAAAGGTATTGGAGTGGGCAATGAGGAAGAGAGGTATACCAGAGGCAATGGTGAGAGCAGTGATGCGTTTGTATGAAGGTGCAAAGACAAGAGCCAGAGTTGGGCTACAGTTGTCCAAGGAGTTTGAGGTGAAAGTTAGTTTGCACCAAGGATCCGTGTTGTAGCCGTTGGTTTTTGCAATCGTGGTTGACATGGTTACAGATAGTGTGAGAAATGGTTTGATGAGTGAGATGTTGTATGCAGATGACTTGGTTTTGATGAGTGAGACGATGGAGGGACTGAGGAAGAAGTTATGGAAATGGAAGGAGACATTCGAGAGCAAGGGGCTGCAGGTGAACCTCGGAAAGACAAAAGTGGTAGCGAGTGGAGCAGAAGATGAAGTTGCTGTGAGTAACCTTGGTAGATCCATGTGGTATTTGTGGGAAGCGAGTAATGGCAAATTCAGTGTTGTGTGTGAAATGTGGGAAATGGATCCATGGAAGATGCCCGAAAGTAAAGAGGGTGACTTCGAGGTTGGGGAGAGATTTTGTGTGTGGAAGATGCAAGAAGCAAGCTGATGGATTAGCAGAACCGGTGGAGGACTTGTGTGAAGAGGTGGAAACGGTGAGAGGTTTCTGTTATTTGGGGGATAGGGTGAATGCAAGTGGTGGTTGCGAGGCAGCTGTGACAGCAAGAGCAAGAATTGGCTGGGTGAAGTTCAGGGAATGTGGGGAGTTGCTGAACTCAAAAAAGTTCTCGCTGAAGGTGAAAGGAATGGTTTATTGGAGTTGTGTAAGAGTGGCGATGTTATATGGGAGTGAAACATGGTGTCTGAGGGAAAATGAGATAGCAATTTTGAGAAGGACTGAGAGAGCACTGGTGGAAGCAATGTGTGGTGCAAAACTGATGGAGAAAAAGAGGACAGAGGACCTGATAGAGACAGGAAACAGTGGTTCAGATGGCAAAGGCAAATGGAGTGGGATGGTATGGGCATGTGTTGAGGAGGGATGATGGGCATGTTCTGAGAAAAGGGTTGGAGTTTGAAGTGAAGGGCAAGAGAAAACGAGGACGATCAAAGAAGACGTGGAAGATCCAAGTGGAGAAGAAGAGCAAGAGCATTGGTTTGGAGAAAAAGGACGCCATGAATGAAGCGAAATGGAGAGTGGGAGTTAGAAAGATTGCTGACAAAGTGGGGTAAATCTGGCCACCCCGTTTACAGGGATAAACCCAGATCAAAATCGGATTGATTGATTGATTGATTGCTGTTGCAGTTATGAGATGACATTTAACCCTTTCATGCCCAAGGGTGACAATTATTAATTTTACTCTGTCTAACGCCGGATGATTTTGCTCGTCAATGGGGAGCCCCTTGGAGCTTAAAGGGTTAAAGCAATGATCAACACACAGCAAATGGTGTTTTTTGGAGGGGATCCACATTGGCAGACTCAAACATGTATTAACAGCAGTCACTGATATAAAAATGTACTCATTGTTGTCATTAGAACAGTGGACAAAAGCCATATTAGTAGTATAAGTGCTGCTCAAGGTATCGTTATGAACTGCCTTTAACTCTTTTCACGTAGTTTAGAAGCAATAGACAAGTAAATGCTTACGATCAATTTAGTTTGCCCTGCCGATAGGTTACCGACACGTTACCGACAGGTTGCCAACAGGTCACCGACTGTCGGCCGAGTGTTGGCCGACAGTCGGCCAACAGTAAATTTTGGGAATTATTCTTCACTATTACCAACATAACTAACATCATTGTTATTATTATGGATAGGGAACCCCTAAGTCCACTTCTAAAACTGGACTTGTTCTAAGTGGAAATTGGAGAAACAAGCTCCCTCACTGATTTTCATTAGGGCTAAACAGTGAAAATCCGCAAAGTATCCATAATGTTTCAGCCAAACCTCATCAGTCTCTGGCCGCGATGCATCCTCTATCTGGAGTGGCAGCCGAGGTTCTGCTAGGCTAACCACGAAAACCTGTACAGTAGAAAAAAAGTCAAACAAGATCATACATTTATACTGTAAAGCAAAACAATAAAATCAAGGCAGAAACGAAAATTAAGAAAGATACATGCAAATGTTACCTGATATAGGATTGTGCTCATCACTTTAAAGGGCCTATTACCTGTCAACCTGCGATCAGGCGTACCTTTTTTAGACATGGTGCGAAAAGGTACAGCTGATACAATTTCTTAACGAGTTATCTGCCCATTATAGTCCAGAATCTGGACTTTACACTGATTGGCCGGAAAATAATAGAGCTCTTGGAGCATCGCTCCAATTGGTTAAACAGAAATGTAAATCGTACTTCTAGAAAACTTCATTATTATGGCCGCCGAGAAGGATTTGAACAGGAATGATGTTTAGGCTATGTTTACATCTGCTGTTGCTTCAACTTCAGTTTTTTTTTCAAAAATTTTTAAAGGAAGAAAAGAGAGAATGCACCCGAAGGATGGTTTGTGTGGAAGACGACATTATAGATGTACTTCCTATGGGATTTGGCAACAGTCACAATGGTGTTCTTATTTACCATAGATCCAGAACATTTTAAAAGAAAATGCATCGTTCCTCTTCCACTGGCTCGAAAACGTTTGTACTTGTGGTATACCTTAAGTCCTTTGGAATATATTCGGAAGCAACAAGTCGTGAATCCAAGAAGAGCTGAATAGAGCTTAGTGCTGCCACAATGGGGAAATCAGCCGAGCTTGACAGAGAAAATTAACATTGTTTGCGGAAGCGCTGAACAGTGGTTTAGTGACATACTTCTTACAAAATGATAGTTGAGTAGCTGCTGCTGGAAAACTATGATTTCTCAAAGTCCATTTTCCTCAGAGATATTAGCATGTTTTATTGGTATCTTAAATATTGGAGTTTAAATAAAGTTTATTATTGTACTGTTGAATGCACCTGACAACATGAAGGACTTAGCTTTTTTCTGCGATTTTATTTCGAAATTCTTTGTTCCTTGATGGTTTGAACAGAGAAACCACACCAACTGTCAAGTGGGGTTGGCAGACACAGCTTTGATTGTATGGATAAAATTTGACTTCACAGACAATCCAGTTAGAGTTCTATTTTGTTTTCATTGTCTTTCCTGAATCACAACGCGCAGGTAATTTACGGTGGAATGTGATTGGCTTACACTTATAGCATGACACCAGAAAACATCACTCTTGACAGGTGGGTGGCAGATGACTTGTTAAGAAATTGTATCAGGCTTACCTTTTCGCACCAAGTCTAACCTGTAAGTATTACCTGTAGTTGCGTACCACGCGGGATGAAAAAAAGATGGGAATTAGAATATTACCTTATCAACAAATATTTCTACTTCTTCTTGGGAACAACTCTGAACTTTTTGGGCAGCTAACTTGACTTCTCCTTCAACATCAAGAATAGATTCTCTGTTTATTCTGTAAAAAAAAAAAAAGATACATAAGTAAGTTTTGACGCTGCAACTTTCTCAGCAGATTTGAAAAGAAGTGACATAACAGAGAAATATAATTTTTTACAGTGCAACGCGCCTTACCATGGCCCCACAACAAACTTTCACATTTGACAATTACTCAACAACCCATGCAACGGTGTTCAACTTACTGTACCGAAGTTTGCAAGGAGGCATGACAGTCAATCAAATTCACACATCCTGATTGGCGGACAATTTGTAAAAAACTTTGTTACGTGGCCACAGTAAGGCGCATCACACTGTAAATATATTTAAAAGTTGTGGATTTACCCTGAAGCAAACTTGACCATTCCTTTACTGACTGTGTCATTAACAGCACAGATTCCTTGGACAGTGTACTGGCGATCACGAAAGATCATGAAGCACTGCTTGCCTGTAGAAAGACAATTAAACAAATAATATTGAATGTCTAAAGGAAAGGAAAGGAAAGGAAAGGAACTTTATTTAAGTGTCTAATTGTTCTAGCACTGGAGCACTAATTGGGGACACCATAAACGGAAATCAACAATCAACCCAAATCAAGTCAAAACCAGAGTACCCGGAGGAAACTTCTCGGTGCAGAGTAGAGAACAAACAAACTCAACCCACATATGACGCCAAGTCTGGGAATCGAACCTGGGCTACAATGGTGGGAGGTGAGTGCTCTCACCACTGCACCATCCCTGGACCCCCAATAAAAATAATAAATTCCTGTAATTTAACCTTCATGGGAATAGATCACAGAAGTGGCTTGCAAATGTACATGTAGGATGACTTTTGGGAGTTCTCTGGGTGTCTCAGGTTTAACTTCTCCCATCAAACTACATTGTAAATTCCACATTGGCAATTGCATCCACGACATAGTTCTTGGGCCATCATAATCAATAAACCAACAAAAGGTTAAAATTACCATCATCAGTCTTATCTCCATGGTCTATTTACCTGTGCCTCTTGTGGTATGAAGCCGTGCCCGCACCAAGACTCTTTTGCCAACACACTCAACAGTCAGGTCCTTAACTTTGGTCCAAACTCTAGCTGTGAATTGAATACATGTAAGACTTCTTCATTACTTAAGAGTTAACAGTTCAGCTCTTAATAATAATTTTGTTTCTGACTGTTTGCTTTTTCAGTTGCTTAGTCTTACAGTTGGATTGTAACAAGCATGGAAGAGGTGATAATGCAGGGGAATAAATAAAACTCTTTTAACATGCATTTTTTCCCTTGTCCTCAATCACGTGTATGGCTTGCCAAACCAGAAACACTAGTTCCTGTTTGTTCACTTAAGAAAACGTTAACACATCTGTAGCTAAATGAAGGACGTTCTGGAAAAACTCCATGCTGTACACCTTAGAGTGCCTCCCACCAATGTGATTGTTTATGGGATGAGTTTCTGTTGATCTTAACCTAACATGAAATTTTTTTCTGGGTACTTTCTTCCTCAACAAAAACTCACTGAAAATGGCAGTAAAGAAAATCCCCGTCCCATCATTTGGGAATAGTAGATTCTTCACTTGAGCAAGTTACTACCTTCGATTACTTGACTACTGGAAAAATTTGGTTTTATCAAACGAATATATAAAGGTAAATAAACCACCATAAGAATAATTTGTGAGCTGATGTTTCAAGCACAAACCCTTCGTCACAGTGAAATGACTGGGAAAGCACTCTTTCAAGCAAGTCGGAATTTGAACTTTTTTCTGGGCCGACCAATCCAAGATAAATACAACTGGCAGTGGTGCTGTCCACTGGTACATGGTTGTGTGATCACACACATGAACATGGACAATACAGCAGCTGCCAAGGGTGTCTTGCATATGTATTTGGCCTGATCTCAGTATGCCGAGTCCACAGATCACAACATCCATCTGAGGGATGCCCACAGGGCTGCAAATAACGGTCGGTAAACGGACAATGTCCGGTCAAAAATAGGTTTTGTCCAGTCAAATCCTTAGATGGCCAGACAATTTGTCCGGTCGTTTACCCTGGTAAGGAAAAAAAATTAGAGTTTCAAGTTTTAAATATTTAAAGGTTCAATATTATTGGCGTTTGTGAAAAAGGAGAGGAGAAGACGAATACTTCACTACCAGACCAAGAACCTTTAATAAATGATTCGTAGTAGTCATAAAATTTCCGGCTGTCGTTGCACATTTTCGCTTTGTCATTCACCAAGTCGCCACCGCAAATTAGCAGGTCTTACAGATGTGTACTGGTCACAGGTGTGAATTACTTTATTATCAGTCCGTGTTGGTTTTGTAAACATCATGTGAGAAGGACAACAAAACCTCTCATTGTAATAATATAAATTAAAAAGGCTCAAAGGGAAGAAATCAATCATCACTTCCGGCACGCCGCGAATAAAAGCTTGGTTACCAAGAAGCTTTTCAGTGATGGTAATGTAGATAAGAATTGGATTTAGGGACATCATACTTCACAAGGATTAGGTAATGTTTCCCCATGGAGAATAGACTTGAAATTGACGAAAAGTAGCAAAATTAGGCTGCTGTTCTAGTATTCTAAATGGAAAAAAGACAGTTGCCTGTTAGTATTATTTCCCCGGTCCCTTTTAATGAGACATAGCAGTGGAAAATTTTAAGATTTACCCTTATTCATAAAATTCCGAGCTCAAATTGTGTCAAATCAGTGGACGTGGATTCTACTTGAATGTGTTACTTGTTGTAAATGCACATCAGTTAGCTTGTATTAATTTTTTTTGATGAAAATCAGCTAGATTGCAAGCCTCAGTCAATTTCATCAACTTCATAACTAACCGTATATAAGACGTAGAACTGAGGCAATAGTAGTACGCACAAATGTAAAACTGATTTTACTGTACCATGCGTTCCACTTTTCCTGCATTGAGATCGATGCTCATGTACAATAAATGCTTTGAAAATTTACTTGTTTCACATTTAAACATCATGTGAAGGGGAGAGGGGGCACTTCTATAGCGATAAGATGTCCTCAATGTTTGTCCGGCCAAAAATGGGATATGTCCGAGCAAAAATAGGTTTGACCGGACAATGTGACCGGCGCCAGCTGGGAAATTATTTGCAGCCCTGGCCCACATCCTCGAACGCAGTGCGATGAAATATCACAAGACTTTTCTTGGAGTCGTGGCATTCCACTTTGGACAGCGACACTGTTAATGAGAGCAAACCAATTCATCACGCTTATACAATGTATAAATGTACATTGTCAGGGGTTTCAATAGAAGCCGGTTACCGGCAGTATACCGCCGCCTGCTTTGCCTCACACCGCCGGCTAGTTTGCCTTAATTAATTTTTATTAAAAATGCTATGATAATCATAAACTTGTCAAACTGCCGCCTTCAATGGGCTATCATGGACGGCTATTTCAGAAGTTACTGAAACCCCTGCATAATACCAATAATTTAAAGTTAAATAACAACAGCTTGCAAGCAGTAAGAGTTGTCGTAGCTCTGATGAAGGTGGACAGAAGCCACTGAAGACTACTGTTGAGAAATAACTACTACTGATCGCAATACTGGAAGCAGTACATGTATTTTCACTTGTATTATTGTTCCTTACAGGTTTTTTCTTGAGACTGGGCCATAGGAAGAATGGCATAGCGATCCTTTGCATAGTCCTGTTTACAAAAAAAATTATAACAAGAAAGTCAATCAATTGCTAGAAATGTGATCCCTGATAAAATAAAGACCCTCAGCTTGATTTTGAAGGAAGGGCCAATGCCAAATGGGCAGTTTTTTAAGAGAAGAAACTTGGCAATATTCTTTCAAAATTGCAACCAAATATTTGGGACAATAAAAGCATACAGTTACTACAATGAGCTGTGGAAATGCATCCACAAAAAAGCAATGCCAATGGGATCAATGTAGGCCAATTAAGTTTTTTCACTCATTTTCAACCTATTGCCTTAAATTTTTGGCAATGACAAGCAAGTACAGTGTTTGTGTACACTGTACCTTACATACACTCAACAAAATTAGTTCATTATGATTAGACAAAGGGAGTACAAAAATACCAATAATTGGTAGCAATATTTGGTTAGACAAAGGGAGTACAAAAATACCAATAATTGGTATTTTTGTAATCTGTGCAGTATCAATAATTGAGTTTTATTTGCAACCCCCATCACATGCAACTATGACGAGTAAAATAAACCTAAAAGGACTGATATATGTTTTAAAATGAAAAAGACTTGAAAACAAAAACAACAGGAACAAATTGATGATATAAATAAATAGTGAAATTTTTTCATGAACAACAGTCTAACATAAATAGTACCTTAACAACCAAGGCAAAAAGTGTTGTAGAGAGTATCCTAAACAAAAATTTCACAACTTTTCATTGAATTCTCTGCTAGTAGTAGTAATTAGGAACATGGAATTTCCTTCACAAATTTGACTGAGATTTGACAGAAAAGCCACTTTTGACAGTCCTGCATTCGTCACTTTAATAACTTTTATTAGGAAATACTAAATCATTCCAGTTTGTATATCCTTGATCCTCCTTACCTCTGCATCTTTTGTACCAGCTTCGGCAGCCTGAGAGTACAAAGAAACACTATGAGAAATTCATGAATGAAATGACAGTATATTTGACGCACCAGTTATAGATGAATGAAAGAAGTGATCCTCACACTTAGCTGGACAATTTAAGGGGGGTATCACTTAACTACAAAAAGACAATGGTTGCTAAGGAACCTTTTTAGTCACGAGACCTACAAAAACGTTGCATGGATGGTTCTTTGAAGTAACTTTTTCAAAGTAAATCTGACATCAGTTAAATCAGAATGCACGTGCGCAACTAGTCCCAGTCCTCTGCCATGAGTTTCAGTTAAAAACATGTAACCCTAACCCTTAACCCTAACATGTAAAAACTCTCAGGAAACGAAAGGAAGAGGCGGTTTTTTCCACCGACTGGGAACTGTCCCATCATTTTACATAAACATGGATGTTCGGGAGAAATACCGTGTGACCTTATTGTGTTTAAAGACAGTAGGAAACTGCATAACTCACTGCATGATTGCCTACTTCGTAACCTAGTATCCAATTTCCCAACGAACTTCGCAACGTGGCACAGTAAAGCAATTTGTAATTTGTTGCGTTTCACAGAATAGCAGCAAATTAGTGTTTTCAGGGTTGACTACCATTTTGACAGTTGCCATTGTAGTACAGATCAGAAATAAGGGACTTGATGAAGTAAAATCACTCTACACTGACTGTGCTGCTGTGCGGTTCTTGTATTCGCTCAAGTTTTATTTATTATCTATTACTTATGAGTGTTACTGTGTAGTACAAGTTTTCAAGCCCTCTCCCTCGAGGTTATTATTAATGCCTGACGCTGCATTTGGGAGGGATCACATTCCTCCCAAAGGGGGTTTTTTCCTGGCGGGCAGCCGGCAGTAAGCTGCAATGTGGCAAGCAATGTTAACTGATTACTGCTTTTCAATAAAAACGGGGCTGTTGTTCAACACAGGCTGGGCTAAGCATTAACCCAGTGCAGCAATCAGTTCCCTATTTACAAATGAATAGTCATCCAATGATGTGTTGGTTCAAATGGGGAATTAGAGAAAACGTGAAATTGACTGTAACTCGCTGAATTTTTAGGCATTTTCTGTTTTGGTCATGTGATTTACCAAATATGGTTGTGAGTCGAACCAGACAAAGAAATGTTAAATACAAAACACTTGGCAAAAACAGGAACTGTTAAGTAGAGTTAAAGGGACTTGACAAATGATTATTTGAAGGGGTCCATAGTTTGGCAGTTAAGAGCCAAAGGAACCTCCACTCTTACTAAAGAATAAGTTTTAAATTAAACCAAAGGAAATTATGTTTACAAACAAATTTGTTTGAAATATGTTTTTAAAACAGTGTTTATATCATGTGAATTTTAGAATCGCTTATTTTCACTTTCAAATTTCATGGGCACAGCCACCTTAAATAATTTAAATGTGTTACGGTTGCCCTATTGTTCTGACGCAAAAAGCTTTTGTCTAATAACAAGAGGGCAACAGTACCACGTCAAAATTAATCAAGATGGTGGCGCCCACAAAATTTGGAAACAAAAATAGGTGATTCTAAAACGTATTTATTTCGGATACAAACACTTCCTCTGAAAATACTTTAGCCTGACTTGACTGTAACGGTTATTTCCTGTGATTTAAAGTTATTTTATTGTTGAAGTGGAGGCTCCCTTTAAGCAATAATACTCTTATAGACAGCTGAAAAATTCAGGTGGCTTCTACGGGATTCGAACCCAGGACCTCTGTGATGCCGGTGCAATGCTCTACCAACTGAGCTATGAAGCCACTCAGCTGGGAGCAGGGCGCCGTTTCTCGAAAGTCCCGAAAACTTTTCGGGCCCAAAAAGCCATTTGTGAAACTGCCAACCACTTGTTTTGGAAAGCCCATCTTTTGAAATGCTTTTAAGGGAACAAAAAGAAAAACGACTGTGAAGTTCGACGACTTAAATCCTCTCCGTTCTTGAGATACAAAAGGAACTGCAACACCCGAAAATGGCCTGTAAAGTTTCGGGACTTTCGAGAAACGGGCCCTAGGTCAGTTTGTTGCGCTCATTTGTTTCCGTGAAGGACTCAGTGAATGAAATGGATCATGGGCTCAAACCTGAACTTTTCAGGTGTCTACAAGGTTCAGGTATCAATAACCCTACCCAACCATGTGACACAACAATGAAATTACATATTAATTTTTTCCTCTTTATTTGCCACTTTTGCTTGGTTGAAAAATTGTCAAGATTACAATGTTAGATTGTAGCTGAGTTGTTATCTACAGTACAGACCAGAAATAAGCGTCCTACGCAGATGCAAAACGCACGCACGCTTTTTGCGCACACACGTTTTTAAATGCACGTTTCCAGACGCACATTCGATGCACGTTTTTTCTTTTGTTATTCAACCTCGTATTTAGCTGTGATGTTCATTGTTCCACGAAACAATAGAGACGATAAAATGAATATTTAATTCCTGTGATCAACTTACCAGCACATTAATTACATAAAGTAAATGCAGCTTCTGACTTATCTGCAAATTCTTCGCAATAAGAGCTTGCAAGATCAAAGCGCTTTCCCGAAAATTTGTCACGCTTAATTATTTCGACAACAAAAGAAAGAAAGAAAGCAGCACTACTGAAGAGTTTTTGTAACATTCCAAGTTTTTCGTGAACTCCAAATACTGAGAATGGCGCCACAGAGGTCGTCACAAGATAACTGCAGTGCTGCCAAGGCTCCGATTACCGAAAGTAAACATACGGTTCCAAGCTCTTTAACAAAAAACGATGGTAAAAACAGACCAAAGGGAAGTGCGTTCTGTTCAGTAATTTTTTTCACTGCCTTCAACATCCACTTGAACAAACAATATTTTGCATGCATAGCTAAAAGAAAATTAAACAGCCGGCACTGAAAGGTGCTTGTATCTTTGAATGAATTCGGCCTTCTGCCACACAAGGTTTCGAATTCGATGTCATGCTTTGAAATTTCATGGCATATGCCTCCAGCCAACCCACGGTAACTTTTCTCCGTAAAACTAAAACCAAAGAAAGAAATTGATGCAGCAGATATGTTAAGGCTTTTGTTTTCAACTCTGAATGCATTCTAATGAATCTTACAGTAAACGGGCCTCGTTGGTCAAAAGGACACAATGCCGGTATCCAAGACGCCTTTGCAAATTTCTCGCATGCATGAAAACTATCAATTTGAAATACTCGACAAAGTATTACACATGGCGTAAATGGCGTTTTGTTTGCGATTGAGTATATTCCTTATTTCGTTTTCCATGTGAAATTGATTTTACCGCATTTCACGGCTCCGTTCGTTCAAGTCTTGCTTCACGATTTTACATTGATGATTTTATCTTGTTGTCGATCCACTGATCGTCGATTTTTGTAGGTAAAAGTGATGTCTTTCGAATGGAAAATGGCCCAGTTCTACATTTTAATCGCAGGGAAATATTATTCCCCTCATTATGTTATTTTTAGATGCAGCAAGAAGCAAAAGTAATTTTCAAATGTTGGAAATTAAACATGAAGCGGAAGTGAGTGCATTTCACTTGGAAACGCGCGTTGCAATTTTGTCAAACACTTCACTACAGTTGACACACCTATTGTGTTATCATGAAACTAACAAAAGAACCTAAACAATGAAAAGACAATGGGTCAATTCGTACAAACTAATTATCTTTGATGAAGGCAGGCGCGCTTTTGATACGCGTGTTATAAACGCAGACATGAGCGCAATTTTCTTATGCTAGTTTCACAGGCCTTTTTTGGGATGCTTATTTCTGGTCCGCACTGTAGGAATTCTTTGATTTGCACCTAACATCAAGGCGGCCATGTTGGTGGAAAGAACAATGGAAAAAAGTCTTTTGGGAATTTCACTCTAATACTATGCAAAACCTGAGCTACATTTTTCTATTGTTTTGCCACCAACATGGCCGTCTTATAACGTGAGTGCAAAGTATTAAATCGATGTCAAATTGGGAATTGATGTCAAAAAGGAAAGACTGGCCCTGGCTCTTCCTTGTTTCTCCTTCATTTTTAACTTTACTTTCGCAATTGTGGAAAATTATATTTTTACCAGACACTTCCACAGTATACTGAAATTGGCTGATTCGTTAATTTCGTGACAAATGAGAAGTAATTTAAGGTCCCCAAGGTCAAATTAAAACCATGAAATGTTTCAAACCTGTTTTGCTTCTCGTTCGGCTTTCTTTTTCTCCTTTTCTTTCTCTTTGTCTAGTTTTTTAAGAGCGTTTTTAGACAATGGTTTTCCGTCCGGTCTAAAGGCAAAACAACGTTAGCTTACTATATAATTATTAAGCGTTGATTGTTCAATTCAATTTGTAAAGAAGTTCATCTTACCCCAACGGAGTACTTTTCTCGTCAGCTGGTGCTACACCGATTCCACTTTCTGTTGACATTATGACCGATCTTCTCGCAATGAAGCCTTTAGCAACCAAAGAAGAACTGCAACAAGATATTTGACGGATATGAGGAGCTGCTTTGAAAAGAAAACTAGTCAAGCGCCACGATTGCATGCAAGCGATGTACTGTATGTCATCATTTTCGCCAGGCCCCTCGATGCAACGCCTTCAACCGAGATTCGATCCGAGTTCCCTCCGATCGGCCCTCGTTCCTTCGGTTCATTCCTCCTCGGCGCAATATTGCTGTTTCCTTTTTAGAGCAAAATGGTTCCTAGTGGCCATCAGGAAAAATGCAGTCTCATTATCCACACGAAATAATAGAAACTTTTAACTAAAACTTCTTTTCGAATGGAAAGCGCCCCTGAACTATTCAATTAGTGTGGGAAGCGAGTAATCAAATATTGGTCGGCTGTTGTTTGTTGACTGTTTCGAGATTCTAATTAATCCACTTGTCTTTGGTCTTTGCTGGAGTACCATCTTCTGACCATCGGCATCGTGGCGACCAACCGAAGACCACCACCGTCTTTGTCGTGCAATAACTTGAACTTTAAATATTTTGAAAAGGGACCTCCCTTTGACTTTGAGTCAAAAGGTCGAACCGTACGATCAAAGCCAAGGGGAGGACGTTTGCTCAAAATGAAAGGCTTTATAAATCAAACTTGGGGAAAAGATCAAATTAGCCAAACTTCAGTGATAGATTTTTGCTGCGCTGGCATGGGCTAGAGACCAGGCTAGACCGTATGACCGCACTCAGCTGTTCAAAAGGCTCGCGGAGCTGATACAGCACTAAAGGACATGGAAAATATAGCTAGGACACACGCCGCGTTAGAACAACTGTCGCTTTCAATTAAGCAACTTAAGTAAAAGGGGAAATGAACCAGGATGTAACAAATATAAAAATGAAAATATGACGAGGTTATATATGAAAATGCTAAATTGGAAGAGCAAAGCACCGCTATCGCAGAGGTCATATCTCCTTCAAACCTGAATTAATTCAAGCTTTTCTTTTGTTAATGCTTATAAATAACTCTCATAATTGCGATGATACAACTCTTAATAAAAAATTAAGACGTTGTCTTAACATATTATTTTAATCACTCATAAATTTACAACTGTACAACAATTATTTGCAATGGAAATGTATTCAGTACTAACTGGGAAGCCTGAGTGACCATCGTTGCCGGAAAATTTCCCAATTTTAAACTACATTGTTCAAATAGGCCCTTTATTTCGTGAATAACCACAACTTAATGGTTTTCACACTATCTTCACGAATGCTCTTGTCTCTGGTAAGGCAATACTTGTTTTCGTACACGTGAGAACCTTGGAATATTAGGATTCGTTGTGCTACGACGATCTCCACATCATGGAAGGCTCATATCACGCCCAAAGCTGTTTGACGTGCTCCCACTTACGAGATGCAAGACCTTTAACCCCGCATTTCCGAGGTCTTATTAGTGAGAGAACGTGCCAAAAACGCGTCCACAGAGCGCTTAAACACGCCTTTTATTAAGAGATAGGGTGAACAGATTCCTATTTAGTGCAAGCGTTTTCTTACCGACAGAATCTGAATTGATCATCACCTATAATTCGTTCGCTGTGCACAAGAAAGTGCTCGACATTTCGCGGGATTTCGTAGCATCGAAATATGGGTGCCTAGGTCATAGTAAATTTCATTTTCAAGAAAGCGTGACTTGTGGATGATATTAGGAAAGGACTGTTTTTGTTCAAAAGTAGCCCAACATGGACTTGTGTAAGTACTGCACTTATCCACTAATTTGTGTGTTTTTGGAAAACAGCACGTACACGCCTGTATGGGCAAAGCATGTATTTCTTCCTCTAGAAAAAAAACATGGTAAACTTCTAAGCTCATGTCAGCTGTCAGACTTACCAGGATTTGGAAACTTAAAGACAATTTAGCCAAGTAATACACTTACACTACTCAAGCGGGTTAATTCTAAAACACGGTTAGGAAGTATTTGCCAACAGCAAATCCGGTAATCACAAATTTTTAAGATAAACAAAAATTCACTTCATGCTTTCAACATTGGTCAGAGATTGTTTTTGCCTTAACTATTATTTAATTACAAAAAGCCAATTTTGTTAAGCTGTCTAGTCTGCTAAAACCTTATCACATCTTACTGTTTTAAAGGGGACAAAATTGCTCGTGCGTTTGGCAAAGAACCGACAGTACTAGCGATGAAGAGCTACTTCTAGTACTTCTCAGTGATGGGTCATCTATCGCAGTGGATTTCATTTTGCAATTTAGGGTTATTATGTCTTGAGCGTCAACGCTATTGTCTGGCTTTTCCACTGTCTTTCAAGCTTCTATTGTCACCATCTCTAAAATAGAGGTATTAGCTGCTTAAAACACACATTCATATCTGCTGTTAAGGAATTTTCCATTGTTCACTTGAATGACTTAATTAGATGTCATAGAGGACACGGGGAGGGAGGGACATATCAATAGAGTAAGTGTAATCACAATCTAAATAGGTTGGCAGTGCTGCCAAAGGCATTTCAACATATTAAAACTGACAAAAATAGAACGACTTTGAAAGTTTCTCAGCATGCGTACGTCTGTCAATTCCATCCTATCACATGCGTCACGGATGTGAATTGTAATGTTGATCTTAAGATGCATTGTTTACACATTGAATTAAACTGTGACAAATCAACGCAGCTTTCTTCTTGCATCTTTCCATCGACAAATAAAATTAAAGGCGTAGCAATCCGTAGAGGTCAGGCTAGGGTAATACCAGTTATACGTAAATAAAAACCAGACACCCGATTGAAAAATTTTCGCGTTTTATTTCTATGGAAGAAATCTCATCAACTTTACTTAACGTTTCTTCAATGTCCATTAAATCGTAAATGTCTTGTGCACTTGACACCTAAAGCCATTGTACTGGATGACAAAAGTTTTCACAATGTTTACAATATGGCTTTGCATATTAATGACCTCTATTCCGCTGAAATATAGAATTTTTTGTCAATGATTGACCTTTCCTTTTTTTAAGTGCAACTTGACTTTTCTTGAAGAAGAAATCCCCAACGTTCTCCTTTCTTATAATTTATAGTATTAAATCTACTTTGGTTTTTTTTTTTTATATACATAATTATATTTATCTAACACATCAATAGTTTGGTCTATATTGTAGTGGGAATTCTTTTTAGGTGCCTCACAATGTCGCACAAGTTCGATCTTTGCCCCTCCACGAACCCTTGGTGTGTATCGCAGATAAATTGTCATTGTTAACTGTGAATTCCCTCGATCTAAGAAGCTAAAGTCTTTGGCAAACCCACTTTTTTCTGTCGTTCCGGGAGACCAGTCTGCAAATAAACAACAGACAGAAATATTTTAAAATATTTTAGAGTTCACGTGAAAAAAAAGTTTTAAAGCGGAAGACATGAAATTACGATCGATCGGAAACAAAGTTACACCAAAACGTCTTAGGGCACACAGCCAAAACAACGAATAACGTAAATGTGTTTTTGTCTGGCAAAAAATCTTGCACAGCTCAGTTTCCTAACCAGACTTTCGATAACAAAGGTCTGGTTCAAAGTTGATTGTAAGCGTCAGGTATTGGGAAAAATGCAGAATTCGACTGTATGCCCTTACCTCTTTTTATGTTGATGTTTAACTCTTCTGCAAATCAACCCCGATGCACAGTGACATTTCTGATTCAACGAATATCCCAAGCCTCCTTCCGGTACCTCGCAATCCTCGCCCTCTTGAAGTAACTGTTTACAAATCGGATGTCCATGAACGTTTGCACAGCAAAAGCCGGCGTCACATTTCGGTTTGTCCCTTCTACATCTTCCGCCTTCGGTTCCTCTGGGCTTAGCCACTCGACAATGTCCAAAGACGCATTCCATTCCATTGCAGCACATTTTATCCCTTCGACACTTTTGTATTTCATCTTGGCATGCATGACAAAAACCTTTGTGTCTATGACAGTAATGTCCTTGTCCACAATGTCTATCCTTTCTGCAGTGCTGAAAGCAAACAGAATAGAAAAAATGATGTTAGCAATCTCGCCTAACCCTGCAAACTTAGGATTTCTTTCCAAACGATCTCTCTAAACGATGACTTACCCGAAAAGTTGAATTTCCCTTAGTTCTGTTGTCGTTTAAGTTCTCCTCACTGTTGTCCGTATCAACCGGATTCACACTCATTATCCAGCTATGCACGACACTCTCCACCACTTCAACGCACACCAGGAGAAAAATCACCAGCAACAAATTTTTTTTCATCATGTTTTTCATCTTCGCACCCGGCGAAGCTGCCGTATGATGTACACCAGCTAAGTAGATCGTTAACGACTTACCTCTGAGTTTGACCAGTTAATATATAAATGACATTCACACGTGTCGAAACAAGACTGCCATAAAACTTGTCAATAAGCGACCAATAGTGATCAAGCATTTATTTAAAAGCTTGTGTTTAATGGGCGGGAGGGCGTGGATGAACAATTAGCAAGGAGGAGCCCGTACGCCCCTCAGTGTTATTCCTTTATTTACTGTTAAAATTAATTTGGTGTTTAACACGATTGACAGACAGGCATTCAAAACCCAAGTAATCATGCATCAGTGTTTTAGTTTGCATTCAAAGTTTCACTTAACCTCGCATATCATTTACTAGGAATATGAGGGATCAATACAGTTATTGAAAATATCATTTAGCAACCGATAACATGTCGCTCAACGTTTTAAAATGTTTAACCACTGTCAATGCATTGGTCTTATCGCTCAAGCTGTTTCAATTGCCGATACTCAAATTGCAAAACAAATCTTAAAAACGTATACAGGTCGACAATATCAGAAGCCAACCATTACAGTTTTGTGGTGTTCACAAGAAGCCGTTTTGCTACGCGTAAGTTGAAAAGCTGAGGGGACTTGAGACTGGAGAACATTTAGGCCTGAACCACGCCAGAAAATGACCTCGGTGAAAGATGTGTCAGTTGTGATTACAGAGTAAATATTTTTATTGTTCAATTAACGCTTTGGTTGTTACAATAATTACACAATTTAAACAGTTTTATTGTAAATACTCCACTGTGGCTAAAGAAACGAAAAATCCATGCAAAAAACTTGTATACGATGTTCAAAACTCGACAGAAACAGATTTAATAAGTGGTCTTGGTTTTCGTGCGAGGAGGAGGTTGGTTCCATTCGTGTGAGTTTTTAATTGATTGTACTCTCAAGTACTTGAGAGACCGGACATGACAAAATTAAAAAACAAATTCATTCCTTATCCAAACTATAGTGGGCATGCAGGACGCTTGTAAGCAATTTTTTTTTTCTTCACTGACCATTAATGCGTTCGGTGCCGTTGGTTCGTTACCATAGCACGCCCAGCAGAGATTATCGATAATCACCGGTATTGGGAGACCGCAAGTTCTACGGAGCGTGCATTGGAACATCGCTTTGGCTAAGGATCAAGTTGATTTAGTCATAAGGGGATTTTAAAGCCATTAATGCGTGCGGATTTGAGATAAACTACTCTAGGCTAGGTATCAGTCACCCTGCTTTGATATAGCGTGATCCAGCATCTCGTACCTTTTTTATCACGTTTGCGAGAATTATGTAACCTCCAAAATAAAAGTGCACAATATCTGCCGGCCATCGAAGTGCAAATTCCGAACTAAATTTTTTGTTTTGTTTTCATGGTTCAAACAATGCATAATTTTATAGATTCTGTTCAGCAGGTTTTCACGCTAGTGCTTCACTGGTTCTGAGATGAAAGTGTTACCTGTTTTTGCGCGGATTGATCTTCTAAACCTTTTTAGGAATTTATTTTCGAACTTTTATAAACTCGGCAATACGATTTTATTTTCACTATTCATTAGCAGCTCCTGAAAAGATTGAATTGCTTATACTCGGTGATACACACTTGAGGATCATGAAAGTTAACATGAAAATAAAAAGATAACAATTATCATCAGAAAAGCCAGCCGAGACCGAAATATTCAAAGCACCCCCAATTTATCACGTACCCACAATCATGTTTAATATCGCTATATGTTTATCCTTTCCACTGAACCACGTTTGGCGGGGTCAGACTGAGAAATTGCAAGTACGCGAGCCATACGTGAACAAAGTCTTGTGGTAAGAAATTCGCCAAAATGAGAACACAGGACGTGTCAAAGGTCTCCCCGCGCCAAACCAGTTATTCAAGGATCCATAGGCTTGTTCCGTAATCTGTGATTTTTCTTAGAAATTCTGACACAGAGTTCTCTCTAATTGATCTCTAGAGGGAAACGGAAACACTCAGTAGGAATAGTTTATTGCCTACTCAAGTAAAAGTTGCACCGGTTGTATATATACTGCTCGAGGCCGGAAATTTAGGCTAATTTCGCTGGCACATGATACGGAGGCTGACAACACTGCCAAAACCTCAAGGACAGTAAAGTTGACCCCCAAGCAGCGGGTGATAGTAAACACCTGAGTGAAGACAGACATGTCGAAGGGGACAAATAACTACCAATTTTCTTAATTCTAAAGTGATATGGACATTCTCGAACACTCAATCGCAACAACAGCATTTTTCTAAGCTCATTTACATTCTGAGACTTCTGACCTCTTAATAAAAATAGTTTTACTTCTTTTGCGAAGGGAAATAACTAGGAATCGCGCGTCATTAAGAACAAGAAAAGCCTCCCCTGGAATTTAAACATCCATACTTGAAGACCAGAATCTCCCGACACCAGACATCACAAGTTTGGATGACGAAAAAGAGAATCAACGTTGTGACCTTGGAGATGTCGTGGTGCCAGGTCACTGAACAAAGGATTTAATTAAGAATATCGACAAGAACTGCAATGAAGTGGAATGGTAGGCCAAACGTACACCCTTACTGACTGGGAGCAATAAAACCTAAATTACGTTTTTCTAGATAGCTTGGCCTAAGGTTTAACAGAGGAGTTTCAGAAAGAAGCATGGTATTTCTTGGTACATTAAAGAATTTGTCCCTCTAAAGTTATGGGGAGCTGCTGGGCAAGAAGCATACCAGACCGGTCATGCACACAGAGACTAAAAGTGGGGTATTAAGAAAAATATGCGCCGGGAGACATTTTAAAACTGTCAATTAATTTATTTGAAGTGGCAATGGATTTAACACTGTAACACTCATTGATCACTATGCAAATCAAATTAAATCAATGCATAATCAAATAAAGCGAAGCACAGAGCTAACGGATTCAAAACAGCCACTGCGACCTTCAACGCTCGCGTCGTCAGTCAGGCTACGCAATCGTAAGTCATATCACCGATTGAAACGTCTGATACTGATTTGAAGAGCCTTCGCTCAAAATTGTTGTTTTCGTCAAGAAAAAATAAAAGTATAACACATAGCAAGAGAGTGCATCACAATCTGCGGTTTAGCGAGGAATTTGATCTTACTCTTCAGTTATGTACAAAAGCCGGGCACTGGCAGTACGGAATTGGTTTTGATCGCGGCTGACCTTTTTCCTGGGTTCCACTACAGATGATATGGTACTGCGAATATTTGCCTTCGCCAATTTATTTTCAGCTCTACCGCTTTGCAATGGCATCTACTGTCCATTTAGCATCTATCCGCAACACTTTTTGTCTTGGGAAGTTTTTAGGGCACTCGAGAAGTTAGGGATACTGTTGGCTACCACTTCAGTGGATACGCTTTTCAGGAGCTCTCCAAACTCTCCGCGTGCACTTCAACTTGATACGTGCGCAAAAGCGTGAACCAGTTAACTTATCGCCTATTCTATTCTTACTCGAAGGCCCGCTTATCTTTAGCTTGTTGCAGACAGGATTTCCTGTCTGGAGAAGAAAAGGTAAGCAATGATCTTTTGGACTTTCTAGTCCTCTCGGGAGACTTAAAACCGTACAAAGTTCCCGTCTCATGCACAACACTTGTTTATAAACACAGCAAGATGTTAAAGATTCCACACACCGTTCGCAGGCCGCAGTTTTCAATTTCCGGCGTGGCTCGATCTTTATGGTATCAGTAAGGTTCCTTGTTTTATAGTTTCAGTGTTTGTTTATTGAAACCCCTTTGATCGTCATTTAGGGAATTGTTTCGTTCAAAAACGTGCGTAACACTCTGGGGGGGGGGGGGGGGGAGGTTGGGGAAGATGGAAGAAAAGTACCTCTTGAGTCTGGCGCGTAAACGTAACTGGAGCTGGAGGAGGTCTATAGGCTGAAAATCAGTGTTGTGGTAACTCTGACTGCCAGGTCAAGCTAAAAAACAAAGTTCTGGCGAAAAAAAAAAACGAAACAGCAAATCAAGATTGCTTCTAATTTTTTTAAAGAAAAGGAAATGACTGCGTTTGGATATGATCAAGCAAGTAGCTAGAGTTCAAAAAGCAAGTGCCTGATGAGGGAATGGAATATCGTACGACATAGTGCGTTATTGGTGTCAAGGATTGATACAGAGAATTTTGAACCAGTGAAGAGATTCCATCGAACTTTTGGTGTCAATATTGTCACAAACATTTGAGAGCAAAAAAGAGCTGCATGGAAAGAGGCGCCGCATTTGTCGCTTTTCTAATATACACATCCGCGTCCAGCAGTGAATGTACCAGCTCAGTTTTTTAAATATTGTCCTATTGTGACTTTCTCGTCATGGAGGCCGAAGCGGTAAGACAGGAAGACGCAATATAACAATCAATTATCAATGTCACTTTCAGGATTGCATGCGTGCTCAACAAAGTAAGAGGGTATAACCGCGATATACTTTTCCCCATAAATCCTCCTTACGGCGCCTCTTTTGATCAAGATTCTTGTGGCTTCACACAAAAGCCCCTAACAATATCACCTTTAAGCATAGCTCGTGGGAAGGAATGCTTATAAACGAACCTGGTTCCAGCTGAGTAAAATTTTAATTCTGTTAGCAGTCATCTAAGTTCCTTCTGGTATCAGTCTGCTCTCATCCGACATGATCTGAAACGGGTTCTTGCTGTTCAGTCCGAGAACAGTCCATGGTACCCTGAAGAATATTCTGAACCCATGCATGTGTTGTACGTTGTCTGTGAAGTGAAAACAATGTTCAGCGACATGATGAAGTGCCATTATAACTATAAAATAACTATTTTCCTCCGTGCGTGCTTTGTTTAATGGAGATTTTCACTGTGCAATTTGTTCTCCTGAGTCAATACAAATCATCTCAGCACACCCACTTCAAATCTCATGCTCTGATAATCCGGCCGAGTTCCGAATGACTACGTATCATTTCACATACTTGAGCGGACCCCTACTTAGTATATTTTACGCAACAATTTCAAATTTGTGATCATATCTCTTTTAAATGTTCTTCAACTTTTAGCAGATTCTAAATATGGCCACAATCCATAATAGATTTAACGTATAACATGCAAACATTCCATCAGCAAAGCTATGTACCTTTCAATTTATATCCTTTTGATTTGCTTCGGTCTTAACAGCACTTCAGATGCGCATGTGGAACTTTACCTTAGCAAGGTGACCTGTTTAGCTAAAAGCTGGTCTCCAAAGTGACCCTGTGATGACACACAAGTCATGCTTTCTTACAAGGCTCGTCAATGTTGATAACGAGGTCGATGTTTTCTCTGATTTTGCGAGAAAAAGATTTGAACAACAGTGGTGCAGAAAATCTAAAAGTTCTCTTGCTCAGCATATAATTTTAGCTAAGGGAGTTGGCGGATATCACTTCTTTTACTACTACATGTACTATTCAAGTGGTACTACAGTTATTAATAGAGTATTCATAGTGATATTTTGTATCACTTGAAAGCTAAAATAATTTTTTTCATCATTTTTGTGATGGTCACTTGGTCACCAGGTTATAGCTGCCGAGAACATAGCATTACTGGTTTAGACTTGAGGTCCTATTAAAATGTTATTTACCTGCTGTGAGGTCATGTGCAGTGAAAAATATTAGTTCTGGTATAACCAACAAACCGTTTCCTTCCACCGAATACTGAAGTCAAGTAGATAATGCTCCCCCAAGGCTTATTACTGTCTGATTACTAACATGGTCATGCAATTTTCAATTTCCTTTATCATGTGGCCAAGGAAATCGTTCTCGAATGACTGATCAAGAATTTATTTTAAGGAGCTTTTTTCGACTAATCGCTCTCCCAGCGAGTCATTAATTATCAATAAGTTGCTGTTGTTGTTTCTTATTTCACTGTTTGTTATTTCACGATTTTTTTCAATTTTTGGGATAAAGTCCGATTGCGATGAATAGGGTGCTCCCGAAAAAAGACTGAAAGATCCTTTGCGCATTACTTGTACAAGCACACTCCTTATTCTAGTGTATATATTTGACAAGTATTCCATGAACGCGAGTTAAATATGAGATGATAGTAGGGCAACGAGGTCTCTACCACCGATTTGTCTACTAGACTCATCTCATATCTCGCAAGACTGGGAGAATAATTGTTTTAATAACTTTACTACAAATTTTTAAAGTTTGGATACTTGGAAATTTCGCTTTCCGCCTCTCACCACGTGGCGCGATCTTACGTAAGGTACAGGAGCTTACAACTAGGATTCAGTAAGGCAACCAGGGACCGGTTGCTCGAAGCCTGGTTAGGACCTATAGATTTCCATGGTATTTAAGGTATTTAACGTTGGTTAGTGCTAACCATGATTCGAGAAACCCGGGTCAGAACGCTGGAAACGAGATAAGGTCAGGTAACCGAGGTTGGAAATCGGAAACAGGAGAAATTTTCCCTGCTTCCTTGCCTTGACGCACATGCGCTGAATATACGACAAATCTCTAGGGATGGTCCGCAATAACTCTGTTCAGCGTAATTTTAAATTATCACGAGACTTAAGACAGCAACAATAAGATGAACCAATCGGAGTTAAGCGCAGCAAACTTTCGAAAGTTCCCATAAGCTCCAACATTTTTCTTTGCTGAAATTTAATCTGTTCACCTAAAGCATACACTTTTTTCCGTTTTCACTCAATGCACCGTTGTCACACGATCGCGTAGGCTATTCCTGAGATGACGTCACAAACTGCTTTCTTCTGACGTCATCTCAGGGAGAGAACCACTTCCCTTGAGACTATGTATTGCCAGTTATGACAAATCTTACTTAACTGTCACGTCCTCTTAGAATCGAAATCACAAGGATTTAACGTAAAATTGTTTTGTGGTATGGAAAAATAAACAATCTTGAGGTCGGGGCCACTTAGACGTGACCCATCGATAAACAGGAAAAGCAGCGCGAAGTAACTGATCGGGTTTACGCACAACAGGTCACAACAGTCTGGAACAACAGCACTTTCGGGGGGGGGGGGGTGAAGAGCAATAATGGCATATGACAAACGGGAATTTTTTGGGAATAGTGGAATACCCGTGCTGCTTCTCCCAGTCATCAGGCATAAACTCGCCCCAGTGTCAAAAGAGATTGACCGTCACTAATACAGAGACCAAAGAACTCTTGATCGGGCATCGAGGACATGCGTTTATGGGACAGCGGTCAAAGAGTGTAGCAAGTCTTGTAAGATACATGTTTTACCAATACAGAGACAAACCCAAACATTCATTAAAGCTAACCTTAGGCCTAAAACTCTTGTTTAGGTCTAATTAGGTCTTGTTTACGTCTAATTAGGTTAGCTTTAATAAATGTTTACGTTTGTGTCTGTATTGGAAAAACATGTAGCTTACAAGACGTGCTACACTCTTGTCCTATAAACGCGTTTGCTCGATATTTAAACTAGACGCTCAATGAGCGTAAACTGGGCTGCCTGTGGTACGTGTTACACAAAACAGAAGGCAATGAGTTGGGTGGTATTAAACTGCAGCATTCCGGTACTTTTTTTTAAGTGGGGGGGGGGGGGGGAAAGAAAAAGTGATGTAGACACTTAATTAAGGCTCACACGTTCACACGTTGAGTTATTTTGTGTCCATATGTGTCCCGTTTTTAGGTCTTTACTTTTTAAAGCTTTGGTAATAAATTCAGTTCAAAGATAAAAGCA
>OX421451.1:2516232-2546232 GCA_949126865.1 Montipora capitata
AAACACAACAGGAATTAAATAAATTTCAGTGTCACAGTTCAGATCAAACCCTTTTCGGAAGAACCTTGACGGTAAATAATGAAGCACAAAAGAGATAAGATCTCTTTCAAATAATTCTTCACTGTCGCATTTCCATTTTTTTTTTACCTCAAGACTGTACAGAGTTGAGTACAAAATAAATGTAAATTGCCAGACAACTGAGATGCAACTTCAGTGAACACTGTGATGCTTTCAAGACGTTCGATTCCATCAATGTTTATTAAACCCATAAAAAAATTTGCCATTTGATTTCAGTGTTGTACAGAACAGCAAAATAGAAACAAAGCTCGCTTGATATCCAACGGCGAAAAATGCAATTGTTGTCGAAAACATTACTCGTCGCTTTAAAATTTCCAGATATTTATTTTTCACCGCCTGTTTTGTTTATCCAATTGACGTTCCATTCTTGAGCTCCAGAAGGGTATATTTTGTTTAAAGATCCCCTAAAACGCCATTCGCGTTACAATAACTTTCGACGCCATTGAAGGTTAACAAGAATTAGAGAAATTTCCAATTGTTACCGGAAGACTGTGTAGAATTGAGTACAAATAAATATAAATAGCCAGACAACAGAAATCACAGATCCACTTAACTTGTTCAATTCCTTCTCTGTCTTTCTTAAACCCATAAGTTACTAAAGAATTTTCCATTTGATTTCAGTGTTGTACGAAACACCACACTTAATACAATATTAGAACTACGGCTCACTTTGATTACTGCTCGACGGGCGAAAGATTGTTGTCGAAGTCCCAGGCTAAGTTTAATATTCTACTGTCTCCACCGGACAAAAATCTATGCATTTCTAGTACCCCCTCAAACTTACCAACCATACGCGCAGAACACTCTACGCACAGACATTACTTAGCAGGGGAGGGACGGGAAAGACTTCTCAGGACACGGGAAAAAAAAACAGAAAACAAACAAATTAAACGCATTTTCCGATAATACTGGCACTCGTTACCATTCCCTTAGCAGATATTTTCCTTCCGCTTCAAGTTCACGACGAAAAGTCTACCTTTAATGTTTACAGGAAAGATAGAAAGATTTAGGACAGCCTGAGCTGAATTTCGTTATAGCAATACGGATATTGACTGGACTTAAGACAAACTGTTAGGAATTATAATTTTTAAAGTACTCAAATAAGGGTAAATACATTCATCACAACTATAAACTACCAGTTTTTCAATATTTCTCAAGCCCAAATACTGTAAGACTGCGTTCCGTAGGCCTGCTCGGAAACCCTATTTCCTGTTGCCATATTTGGCTAGTTTTGAATCCAGTCGCTGGCATTGTTTTTGGAACGCTGCCCTTGTACCATAAGAATCGCATTATTCTATCGTTTAACCGTCAGCAGGCGTCAAAAATCAATTTCAATAGGGTGTATCAGGTCAGGGACACTTAAAGACAAATACATTAAGTTTGCGTTAGACTGGAGAGGTGAACCAAGGTGAAGACCCTTCTTTACTCCAGTAGTGAAGCAGCTCTCGTAACCTGATATTGGTTGGTATTGTGAGCATCTTCTATTGTTTTTAAGTCTAAGTTCTGTTACACGTTAACGAGACCTGCTACATGTCAATAAAATAGCACTCTCGACCGTCATTAATAACTAACCATTCTCGAACAAATGCTTGAGTTGTGCAGATTGGTCAATAACACTGCAAACGATAAACTATTGGTGCAGGCAAGGAATGACCGCTTTTCGACTCCTTGTTTGGCCCTCAAATTGTATGTTATGTATTTGTCATGATGAAACTTCCTACCTGACTGGCGATCACAACCGTTAATTTAGGGTGCGTTCGATTGACCGTATTCCGGAACAGGAATACATGGAATAGAAATTATAAATCCTTCGTTTCTACTGAGATTCACATTAAAATTGCCACAAACCTGCTAAAATTTAAACATATTTATTATCCTTGTTGCTTCAAAACGCCAGACATACCGATTTAAATCATCACTCCACGTATTCTTATTCCCGAATAGGTCAATCGAGCTGCGTGGTTGTAGTGCTAGAATGAAGAAACATACAAAAATGCACCAGCTCTTTGAAGTTGGCCATCATTTGGTATTGTAGCAGCTTTCATTGTTTTAAAAGTGTAAGTCATTGTTTCTGTTTTCGAGTCTCTTTCGGTTTGGGTAGCTAGCCAATAGACTAAATCGGCAAACTCAATGTTGTACCCAATTCAAACCCTTTGAGAATAAAACGCTTTGTTCCAGGTATTTCCATATTATTTAAATATGAATGGTACATTATGAGCGCACCGTCGGCTTCCTGGGAGAATACCCTCGCTCTAGAGGTTAAAGAAATAGACCTTTTTACCGATACGGTGACCATTTTGATTTCTATTGTTTCGAAAAACATTATGGGATGCTCAGGGGGCAAATTGATGTGTATTTGCCCCCTGGGCATCCCATAATAGCTATTCGAAACAACAGAAATCAAAATGGCCGCCGTATCGGTAAAAAGGTCTATTACCGACGTTAAATAACGCGAACCTTTACCTCCCTCCTTTTCTTACGTTAATGATGTTGTCGTCATGCTGATTAGTAAGAATTTACATAAGAAAAGCAGTGAGGTTTCGATCAAAACGATGTCAACTCCAGCCTCACTTTCATTCATGGGCCAGGTAACTAAGTACACAACTGTAAAATGGACTATTAACGTCATTAAGTGTCCCCCAATTCCAGTCCTCAAGTACAGATAAACAGAAGCAGTCATCTTCACCACAAAATACAAAGGCAAATCCTCTACCCTTACCTTACCAAAATTGGGAGTGCATCTAATTACGAGAATTTTTGGACATGAGTGGAAAAGGAACGAGCTGCAGCTCTTAGTTTCTACAACAAAACAAATCCTTTTTTTATCAGGAAAGATACTGAATCGTTTAATAGTTCACATTGATACAAAAGCATCACTAAGCGAATAAGAGTTAAATCGCAATAAACATTGACCATAGTAAACAGCTCTGTATTACGGAACTATTAACTTTTTTTTTTTACTAAATGGGCACCGACATAGACTGTGTACCGTAAACAATTGCTTATTTCTAATATTAAACAAATCGGGTTTACTTCATACAACATTTACGTTTATTCTATGTCTACGGATTGCAATCAATTCCGATTGGAAAATAATTTCTTTATTTAGTAGGCAACCAGCAACTAAAATAAAATCGCAAAACTCGGGTAGGTAAAAAACAACTCTATGAAAGACAATAATTATTTTAACGTACTTTATTCGAAAACATCCAGATTTATAGAAATGAAAAGTCTATCGACCCAGGCTTAAGTGATATAATTAGGCTGCACAGAGTGGGAATACACATCCCTAGATATAATACACAGTTCACCAAAAACAAACTTGGCCCACTTCAACTTCAATTTCTCCGGCCAAGTCGTAAGAGGCAAAGTCCACAATTGGAAGCCTAGAGGCTTGACTGGTGCTTATCACAAATTGAGTGTCACGCAATGATCCATCCTTAACCTGGAGAACAAAAATATTTATGTCCGTGTGTGAATAAGACATTCGACCATAACTAAGTAGAAGCTATAGACCTTATTCATAAATGGCGGTCAATTTATAATTCTTTTGTCGAAGTGCAAATTAGCCTACCAAGCCTCGATACCATACAGTGAATTGAAAAGAATTCGTGCTCTAAAATGAGGCTTTGTAGGCTAATTTGCACGTGGAAAAAAGAATTATAAATGTGACCGCCATTTATGAATAAGGTCTATGATTTAAGCTTAAACGCGGGGGAGAGGAGTTGGAAAATAGGGATGGATATATTAATGGCAATTTTACTACACGAATCTGCCAGACCTCGTTAATCCGCCCACCAGGGGTCGCGTTTTGCCGTGTAAACACTTGAAGGTAGGGTAACCCGTTAACCCGGGGTGGGCTCGTGTGACAATATACTCCCTTTGGCGGAGGCGTTGCAGCATTAAAAGTAACAATAAGAAGCCACAGCACTGAAAAGTTGAAGCAAGAGACGTTAGTGAGAGTAGAAGAGCATTAACCGCCAAAATGGGTCCTTCACCCGCCATTTTGCCTGTTCAGGTACTCAGCGACCACGCAGTAGCCTCGAGAAAGGTCACCCCGGGACCCTAGGGTGGTAAGATTGCATGAAAACGCGAGCTTTTTTCCCAACCCACCTCCATGTAAACAGAGCCTTAAAAGTATGGCACTAGACCAGGCTTTTCACGGTTTCTGACACCATCTTGGTTGGGGGGCAAACGCGGCTTAAATTACAGAGAATATATGGGATTTTGGCAAAATTCAAACCTCTATAACTCCGATGCAGAAAGGCAATTTAAAAAAATTTGAAGTCTTTTTAGTCACTTTATTAATATCATTCACTCAACAGAAAATTAGATCATTGCACAAAGCACAACGTCTGAAACTTGGACATTAGAAATCTCCTCGTGTCGCTTCAAATTTCGCGGGAATTTGCATAAGTTTACATGAAATTTAAAATTTTCGTTTACGGTCGTTATAGCTTGATTCTGATCATCATAGTAAACGAAAATAATCTCAGTAGAAGCGCTTTTCGAGAGGTATTCTCGCTATCCACAGCCGTCACACTTTAAAGGGATTTTATCATGGTTTAAAGTCGGCAAAATTCCCATACATTCACTGTAATTTAAGTTTGCCTCCCAAGCAATATGGCGTCAGAAACCGTGAAAAGGTCTATCTTGTTCCCATAAATGTCTCAAATCGCGCGGTCAAAATCTCATATCGTGCACGTCGTACTGTGATATAGTGATGTGGACGAGATTCTGAACGAAAGATGGAGACCTGTAAGAAAGTTCGAAGAGGGAAATATTGCGTTGCTTGTGGCCCGAATAAGCAACTTAAGTTGCATGAATTCATGCTACACTCCTGGTATACGAACGCACCAGTTCCCTACAGATCCCCAGATGTGAGGGAAAAATGGGTTTCGATCAAGCGCCACAGTGACGAGAGTGACCATGGCCTTTCATCGATTAAACCGTCACGGTACATACCTGGCAGCCATCAAATGGAACTGTCACCATGGCTTTCTTCGACTTGGACTTGGTGCTAAATTCGTGTCCATTGGTGCCCTCGAACTTGACTGCTTTGTTGAAGTTTTGGGTGCTTTGGTCAAACCAGGCTACCGAGTTCTTACATCTGAAGGTTATTTCTTGCCGGGCGTGGTTGCTGAGAAGTTGTAGATATGAAAGTTGGACTTCGTCGATTTCGTATTCAATCTGCAACCGAAAATTGATAGATAGCATTAGGGGGGACCCTGACTTTGTTCAAATAGGGGATATTACATGACTGCCCGGGAATATGAATTTTTAACTAGCCAATCTTATAGCCTCTCAGTTGTAAGCAGTTTACCTTCTCCTAACTGAGTGGCCTCATAGCTCAGTTGGGAGAGTATTGCATCGGCATTGCAGAGGTCATGTGTCGCAGATGCATTCAACTACGCAGGTACTCTCCGCTCATGAGCTTCTTGTCTCGCAATGTTTTGGCGACATTGTGGCGGGACAAGTTGCACGAAACATTTCACAGTGTAACATACCCTGCAACGGCCAAAATCGTTGGAAGACAACTAGCAACAGTCGTTGCCGAAACTAGAATTAAGTTCTACTTGTCTTGCAACGATTTTGGCCGTTGCAGGGTATGTGACACTGTGAAATGTTTCGTGCAGCTTGTCCCGAGACAAGTTGCACGGAACATTTCACAGTGTAACAGCGTCTTAAACAACAGAAATCGATGTAAAAATTTGAGCAAAAAGTTGAATGAAGTTGAAGACAGACAAAATGTGCTCGTGCAGGAATATGCAAGGTTTGAAAACGTTAGCGCTTGGGAAATGTTCCTTCTTAAATTCCTCACTAGGATGCGGATTAGTGAACCACTAAATGATGAACCAACCTTGACATCGTTGTTCAAATCTTCCGCGAACCAAGCGACCTTCATTCGGGGATCAACAGGTGTTTTCCATGTATTCTTGTCAAGCTGAAAATAAATTCAGTAGCAGAAAACTCCTCAGAGTATTTCTTTCATGTGACAGTTGCTGTAAAACCAAAAAAAATCAAATGAACCAAACCCGGCGCAAAGCAAACATGTGCAATCGGCGCTGAGCGCGGGAAAACGAAGAAGTCACTTACATTTGATTGGCTAACTGAAAGTGGCGCGATATTATTAAGCCAATCGCCAAACCAAACAATGCAAAGCAAAGGAATCAAGGAGTTCCTTTCGAAGCTCAATTGAAAGTTACTCTAATCACTGACAGTAGTTATCGTAATGGCTCCTTTGATGCCTCACCCCTCCCCACCACACCCCTTTTCAAGTAACAATATACAAGAAACCCTCTTCCCTCTCCCCTGTGGACATCTGTTATCGTAATAATGAGACTGAATTCTTCAATATCATCAGTTACACTTTGCATAAAACTAATGTATCTGTGAGCGTGAAACAGGGTTTTAGTGCTGTCTTCAAAAGTGATTCTCGTAACATACCTTTTTCACTTTAGGTCTAACGCACGTTGCTTGAGTGGTAAAATTGCAAAAAGCCATGAACTGGTCTTCAGATGAGCCACCATTAGGATCAATACGATAGTTACCTGTTGAAACAAGGCATGATATTTTTTTCACGAGACATACTGAGGGCGCAGGACTACGAAGAGCTCTTCACTCTCCCCCACCCCTCCTTCTTTCCTCCTCCCCCACCACCCCCACCCCCCTCCTTCCTCCCTCCTCCCCCTCCTACCCCAAATTCTTTAATTTTACTTTTAAACTAGTCCGGCTTTCGCAATCCCGTTTAAATTATAAAATATATCTATCTAACCACAGGAACAGGCTCGAGATATGGGACGGCGACGTCGACTTGAACATCAGTGAAACAAAACCATTTACAAGGGTGTATCCGTGGGATGCATAAACACTTAACACAAATTGTCCAGTTACAGTTACCAAAAACTACGGGTAAAGTTCGGAAAATGACGGGCGTTTACCAGAAAGATGAATCTGTAATTTAACTAGCAGATATTTGTTGTGAAAACAGAACTAGAGGTTATTTCTTGTTATTAATGCTACTAAATTTGAAAATGGAAACAATCAGCACAGCAATACCTTCAGAATTTACTTTTACTGAAGCTTTTTGAGGAATGCCGTTTTAAAGGTAAGATTTCTTTGGAATACTGACTGGAGATCGGCCTCTTCGTTTGTGTATATAATCAAATCAAATCAAATCATGTTTATTATGTAAAAGATAAGTAAAAGGAAACGTGAGAGGTTATCCCTATCAAGGGCGCTCAAAAGTAGAATCATATGTCTTTTTGTATTTGACTTCTTTTTCATATTTGGTTGCTTAAGGCTTTCTCTAATATTCTTTTCACGTTTTTGGGTTAGGGTTAGGGTAAGGTTCTACTAGGTGTATAAGACTTTATGAGTACAGTGATATAGTCAGGTGCAGAACCATGAAGAGCCTTGAATGTAATGACAGCAATTATAAAAGTGATCCTCTGTTCAATAGGGAGCCAATGAAGCTGGATAAGCAAAGGAGTGACATGTTCATATGTACTGCTAAGATGAACGAGCCTTGCAGCACTATTTAGGACACTTTCCAGACGTTGTAAAATACATTTTGGCTGACCACAGACCCCAGTTGCTTCGATGGCTCAGTGGGAGCTTACTCGCTCCTGGGGCGCGATGGCCCGATGGTTCCGGTTGTATCATACGGGATTCTTATCAAGCGGGTAATCTACTATCCCTGGGATATGCACATTTGTGACTATTATTAAAGAGTATTTACCATTACTGAGTGGCGAACCAGGATGACAAATCTTGAGATCTCGACAGGTCTTTGCAGGAAACAAGGATGAATTGGCTCTGCGCTCTAGCAGGAACATCTTTTCGGCAAGGTATGCAACACGGTCTGCGATCTGCATTTCCTGAAACAAAGATCACGGAAAATAATCAGTGCAATAGAAAATTGTAAAAAGTTTGCCCGTTTTAGAGGAATATTAAGAATAATTCCTCTTCATGATTTTCTATACGATTGATTTATGTCGCAGAGAAAGCACTACGAATTTGTATTTGAAATTTGAATTTGCCCACTTTGAATTTGAAGTTTATTCTTGGAAAGAATGCAAAAAACAGTTTTAACACAAACAGAACAAAAATCTTCTTAAAAGTATGGCGTTTCAATCATGTGACCTCCAGTTTTCAGATGGAGGGCAAATATTTTCATTATGGCAGCCGTGGAGGCAACACGCGTATGCGAGTTCTCAGTAAAAAAAAGGAAGAAAGATCTTTCGTACGATCTTAATGATTTACCGCCGAATTTAGCCGCTTATCGGTGGTTTTCACGTTACGTCATCGACGCTATTTTGGTAGACGAAAGCAAAAGATCTTCGTTCGTCAACGAGTCGGGGTACTTAATCGTGTTTCTGTTACATTTGAATTGTTTCTTTCAGATTATTGAAAGTGGGGTGTCTGTGAACTACCTTGATAGCTAAGTGCACTTCTACTATGAACAACGCATTTGCATTTGCATTTGCAAACCACCTATTTAGAACTCCACTTATCTCTTGCATGGAATCTGTAGCCACGAATTTTAGTATTGTCTGTTGTAGTTAGTGTTTGTTTGTTTCCCCTTGGTTTGTCCACTTCTAGTTTTCCTTGTCTTTAATTAAACCTTATTTGTTCTTGCCTTTCTTTTGTTTCCTCCTTTGCAATAGTACCTTGTTATGACTGTTGTACGGCTCGTATGGTTTCTTGTAATATTTCACTGGTGTTGTCGAGCCGCACAGATCTTGTAAGTGTCGTATCTTTCACAATTCGTTTTCCTTTGGTAAACTCAGAAAAGGTAGAACAGAAAGTTCCATCTTTTTCTGCATTTTAATGTATGCAAGTTTCGCTTTTCCTTTCAGTGAATCGTCAATTAAAATAAATAAAGGGAACGTTTTTCAAAAGGTGCGAACGAGAGTGAATTAGATAAGAGTATAAGAGTATAAGAGTGTTGATCTATCACTTTGCGGTCTTGCCCCAGCACAGTCACAAATGGATTTATTTTTAGAGTAACTTTGCGCGCGAAACAAAAAAAGGGCCACCAATTTTAACCAATCAGAAGAAGCTATGTCACGCGTTGACTGCTTCTGCCATGTTTTTTCTGGGACACTGAAAAATCGATTTTCAAGGGAACGGGTATTCTAAAAATAGACTCATTTTGTGACTGTGCTGATGAACCAATCGATGCCATAACAACACTCTTATCTAATTCACTCTTGGTGCGACGAGTCGTTAACAGAGTCCTTAACAACGTTCTGATAAATTTTAGAAGAGCTGTGAAAAATCTGAGCTTCCACCGAACATGCAAAAATCGAGTGGTGATGCTCAATAGACCTCTTTCATAATGGCGGCCAAATAAAATGTTCTTTTGTTTTAATGCTAATAAGCCTTTCTAGTCTCGCTAAGACGAGCAAATTTCAAAAGAATGTTTGTTTCAAAATGAGGGCAGTAGGACTAATTAACATAAAGACAAAAGAATGTAAAAGTGGTTGCTATTTATGACAGTGGTTTATACAGAACCTCCCATCTATTAACATGAAGTCCAGCTTGTGATGCGGAAAAAAGGTATAAATGCATTGATACTGAGAAACTGTCACAATACATACCACGTCAACTGATCGTCGTTTCTGTAAAGAAAAAAAAAATAAAGTAAACTGCTTAAAGCATCAGCATCAAAACGATAATTGTAAACACAAAAAACGCAGCTAAGCAGGACTTAAAGACAATTAAATCAGAGCGATAGCGAAAATTGCGCGCTTCATGTTTGGTCAAAAAATCTCGTGGTATATTCTTCACCAATCAGAGGAGTATTTCAAACCAGTTGAAACTCAAATTTATTTTCTCGCGCTTCGCAGCGGCTACAAATGTTTCTTCCAGACTTTTGATTGGTTAATCCGCTGAGGTAGAGATAAAAGGGAATGAGAAAGGAAAGATCGATTACTTGGAGTCACGTGGGCATCATCAACGTCCACTCACCCTGTTGAATCCTTCTCCTCCCTCCTCAAGGGGTCCTGGCACAGGTCCAGGGCCGGGTGGGCTGCCGCCGCCGCCTCCAGAGGGTCCTTTGCTTGGGCCAGCGCGCGATATGCGTTCTAGGGCTGCGGCAGGATAGCCGTCTGCACCCTAAAAGCAACGTCATCAAGGGAATTAGCAACCTCTTAGACAATACAATAGAGATCGTCCTTTCTGTTGCACATGACTTATGGTTTAGTTGTACCACAATGGTAAGAATAAGATACAAAAGTAAGGGCTGAATTTGTCATATCGAAAGGAACACAACTGTTTGATTGCTCTTGAAGCTACAAAAATTATGCTGCTGTTGTTAGTTTTGTGTAGAAAGGAAGATACAAAAGTAAGGATGGCGCAGTGGTGAGAGCACTCGACAGCCTCTCACCAATGAGGCCCGCGTTTGATTCCCAGACTTCGCATCACGTGTTTGCTTGAGTTTGGTTGGTTCTCTACTCTTCTCGCTTTGATATGAGATGTCTTCAATAAGTTCCCTGGTGCTAAATACACTTGACACTTAAATATTAATAATTAGTATAACTATTTGCCATCTTACAGCTAAAAAGCTGGTAATGTTAAACTGAGCATCAAGTTGCAACCCGCAAACTAAGATGTTCAGTGCATATCTAAAAAACCTAGCCGTTCCCAGGAGGCAGGCCTTTTGGAGGGTTCAAAAGTTCAGATTACCGCTGGTCTAAACTAACCAATCGTTGAAATTCTTCAAGGTTGTACCCAAAGCCCCTATTGGAGCGACTTTCGTATGACCTTGAAAAAGTGTTCGCAATTTGTTTCACGGACCAGTGTCTGGCAAGATTAAAACAAAGCTTCTCCTTATTCCCACCTAGGAAAGTCCTAATATGGGCAGTAAAGAATTCGATTGCCCAATCACATTTCTGCATTTCAAATGACGTCAAAGCGAAACTTTCCCGAAAGTTCCATGAAGAAATGACGTTGTTTGCATCCGCGTTCGCTAAGCCAATGAAAATTCGCACTCGCTTGTTTTTCTTCGATAAGCCAATTAAATGCTTTGATTTTTGTTTACGTTCTCAGTGTTTTTACGTCTATTTTTCAAGGTCATATGAAAGTCGCTCTACTATGGGAATCTTCTTCTTCTTCTTCTTCTTCTTCTTATTATTATTATTAAATCTCGCTGTGGAATTACTTACACGAGGTCCGGGGGGTCCTGGTGGTCCCTGTCATTAAGAACAACATCAGAAAAAAATTACTGCCTACTTCCACATCAAAAGAATGATAATTAACTGTGGCTACAAAACGTTCACGTCTCTCTCTGCCAGTAAATGCAATTAAATTATTCATAATCCCTTTCTCCCTCCATTTGCGGGTAATTTTTCCGATGATGTCAGAGAACAACAGCTTCATGTAATAGGTTACGCGTATATCGAGGTACGTTAAGATCCACAGGTTTTCTCTGCATTTTAGCATCTTTTATAGCTTGCATGGACGAGATGTCTTGGGCCGTCATGTTGGATGGCCCAAATAATAGATCTCTCCTAAACTTTTTTGGTTTGACAAACCACCATCTGTACATTTCGTCCAACTTTCCGAACTTTTGTTTCTCTAGAGATCTGCTGCAAACCACCTGTGTTACGCAAAGCACTGATGGACAATGAACTAACTGAGAGTAGGGAGGGGGCTTGTTCAGGTAACAAAGAAGAGTGGGCCCATAAATTGACATTGAGACTACTTATTTTGGACTTAATGTATAAATTACTAAAAAGAGCGACTTGTCTGAATGAATGGCCGAAAGGAGAATTCAAGAAAGTCTCCATCCAAATGCTATTGTGCTCTGGGATATCACCCATCCAAGCCGAAACCAATAACAACTAGGACCGATGGCTTACATCAACATAGTAATCGGTGTATCTATCTGTTACTTATGATGCACACGAGTTGGTATACTCGCAACGCCTCTCCTTTTCTAGGGTCTCCAGTCATAGCTCGATACAAATTGCCACCACAACTTAGTGCATGAACAATTGTTACCAAAAACTGCAACAGAATGTTTACAATCAGAACGACTGATAAACTTACCACTCTGCCTGGCGCTCCCTAAAAAGAGGAAGCATTTTAACATGTGAGTACAAATTCCATGTTCATTTAGGACACACAAGAAAAACAAAAGCGAACAAGACCAAACAATGATAACTACATCTACAAGCTGGCTTGTAAAAAAGCAATTGGAAATACAAACGCCGAAAAATATACCCAGCGAAAAACAAAAAAATTAAATTAAAAAAAACAACTATAGATGTTTAAGGTGAAGTGCGCTCGTGGGAAGAATGGAAACTAGGTGCTTGGCAATGGGCTTAATCAGAATCCTAGGCAGGATTGGAACCCTACGTAACACCGGTCAGGTGCTCACTCTCCCACTCCCCGAGCCACTAGAACCCCTGGGGAGGTAGGTCGTTCATCTAAGTCCTGAATATGGGGCAATTTGAATGAAACGATCCTTTTTTAAATCCCAATAAGTGTTTTACTCACCGCAAAGCCGCGTGTACCCTAAACATGATAAGAATAAAGAAGATCAACAGTTAAATGAATTTGTTAAATATAGGTAGCAGTACCTATACATTAACGCAAACAAAAAAAAGTTAAACCTCTCATGGTACAAGCAGGCGCCGAAGCAATTCTAAGTATTTGTAGGAGGGGAGGAGTGATACGTGAGTATTCTCCTTCGTACACGCGAGGTCTTTATTGGAGACCTGTTCAGTGAGCCTGAAAACGAGCAATTGAAAAAATAATCTCGCCGTTACCCCTGCTATGTTGAAGAACGACGTATTAAACATTTACTACATGCAACGTCAGAGTGACCAGTGACAGGCCCCTTCGCGTGCACTCGTGCGTGGCATGTCACAAATTTGAGAGTGTGAGCAGAGGTTATTACAATAGTTTCTTAATTACTAAAACAAACAAGAGGCTAACTACGTAGTAGCATCTTAGTCAATATCCAGTTCTATTCCGATACGTTTAAATTATATGCTGAACATTTCGCCCCTGTTTCCGATTTGCGTCCAGACATAATTATTCATTTTCTGAGCCAGGCAACTCGATTTGCATCAGATCTGCTTCAATGTTTGATTTTTCAATCGGTAACCCGAACGGCACTTTTGGTTCTCCTTGCTAGTTTCTACTTCGTGACTTAAAACACCTCGGTCGTGTAGAACAATACCCATACAAATTGCGCGCCCGTTTAAGCAATACCGATACCACCTTGCGCGCCCGGTTAAGCAAATCGAGATTGAATCCCCTTACAATACCTACCAATTTATACATTTACCCTTTCTAGGTTGCTTCCTCGGGTTTTGGCCCAGAGGCAAAACCCTGATGGGGCAATTTTGTAATTAGCCCGATAGGATGCGTCACCGAGTCACAAGATAACTGGATATGCGTTGCGTGAAACGAAAAAACAAAAACTCGTTTCCGGTCACGCACACAATTTTTTAATGCATCTCTTCCCAGTAATATGTTCCGTAGTCTTCCGTGGTTTAGTAGTCATCGCGATTGCCTCTGAATGAGATACCGACTTTGAGTCCTACTTGGGCTGCCTTCCCCCCCCCCCCCCCCCCCAACAACAACAACAACAAATTAAGAGCCGAATCCTATACTTATCTTGAGAAGAATAAAATATAACAAAGTAAGAAACAGTACTTTCCAAAAAAAAAAAAAAAGAAACCTACCGGTCGGCCTTTCAAACCCTTATCGCCCGTCGCACCCTGAAAAAACGCAAACAAAGAACGTAGTGATACAAATATACAGAATGGTAAAGACTTGTTTCCATATCTCAAAGTGCCCTTGGACGTGAGCTGCCTGGGAATGAAATTTAATCACTGGAATCGGTCAGTGTAAAATGCAGGCTGAGGTTATAATGTAACTGTTGAAAAAGCTCAAACCCCTTAGAAATGCTAACCTTAGGCCTAGATAGATAGATAGAAAGATAGAAAGATAGATAGATAGATAGATAGATAGATAGATAGATAGATAAATAGATAAATAGTTAGTAGCTTTTAGTAGTAGTGGAAGCTCGGCCTTTACAAGGGCCTGTTGGTGTGAGCAGGGAGAGTAGATAATGCGCATTGCGCGCTTTTGAATGGCTTCCAGGTCAACTAAGCGTTTCAGTTGAACAAGACAGTAGAGGCGTTTCCTGGCCTTCTTAATTACTTCATCCATATGTACATTCCACTTGAGATCGCATGAAACATGTAGACCAAGAATCTTAGCACTTCCGACAGACTTGATTGGTTTGTTGTTAATTATAAGGCCTAAAACAATATTTAGGCTTAACTGTTAGCATTCCGATTCCAATTGATTTAATTTCATTCCCGGGCACCTCACGTCCAAGGGCACTTTGAGATATGGAAACAAGTCTTTACCAGACAGAATATTGCCACAGTTATTATTTGAATTCATTATTCAACACATTGTGACAATGTTCAAATATGGTCATAGCGCGCTCAATATCCGTCGTGCGTACTCGACGTATATCCTGCAATATACGTAATTTTGTGTGTCGCGGAGAAAAATGGTAGTTTTTCCAGCTTTTTTGTCCCAATGCACGTAGCAAAGTGTGCTTTGTCATCAATGTGTTGAGTAATAACACAATTATCCTGCTCAATCTTGTGGAATATCGCCTGATTTTAGCCAACTTGGCCTATGGGCCTCGTCGGCTAAGTATCAGGCGATATTCCGCGCAATTTCGCAGGATAATAGTTAAATATATACATAGAAAAAGAACGGTTGATAAATCTTGAGTATAGTCTAGCGGTATCCTTGCGGTAGAGTGCTTAAAGTCTGTCCGATGATCGCGTAAGCGTGAAACTCAGAGTCACAGAAAAAGTTGTCTTATTGATTAGTTCAATCTTCAGATATACATAGAGAAAGAGCTCTATACCATGACAATTACTATATAAAACCTATTACTTTTAGAGTTTTCGTCCTCTACAAAAGCTCACCGGCAAACCAGTGAATCCATCTGGACCAACTTCGCCGATGGGACCCGTATTACCCTATAAAACAAAGGTGAAATATTAATCTATTTCCTCTTAGCAGTGATCTTGTAGGTTTCATTCTAACGCCACACTATTTTTCTTGTCTGTGGGAAACCCCTAGGGGTTGCGCACTTTTTACTCTGTCTATATTGCTTTGTAAATACAGCATTATTGTAAAGTCCTGAAGGAAATAGCATGTCTAAACAAAGATTTTACATTTATCAACGGTCCGAAAATTCCACCGGTGCAAACAGAGGCAAACCAACGGCCTGGTGAATGGAGGTGTCGGGGCACTTGCAGACTGCAGACTAACCCTTAATTACAGTTATTGAAAGCTAACCTTTTTAAATGGGTGAATAGACTTAAAATACTGTTTATCAGCGCTATTTGAAATGGGTGCTAACACTTAAACATTGTTTCTGTTATTTGTAGGCAGTCTGCAATTGTCATATACCTGGTGAATGGGGGAGGGGGGGGGGGGGGTGGGTGGAGGAAAGTTGGGGAGGATGGGATCAATAGAAATCATCAGTCTCGTACAACGCAGCCATTTCTTTGGCTCATCACGCAGTCATAAGTGGAGAGGAAATATTGCGTGATGAGCCCAAAGAATGTTCATGAAGAAGGCTGCAATGACGACAGAGAAATCAGAGATAGGAACCAGGTTTACCGCAAACGGTAAACATCAGAAAAAATTAAGTTTTAACTCATCAATCCCTGGCTCCCATTTATGTACAGTGAGAAAAGGCACCTACAAAAGCGTTGCCAATTACAGTGGACACGGTGGAATTGCACATGTAATGCCGGTAGGCAAAAGCTATGGAGCAAGTTCTCAAAATGGAGACCCTTCGAGGCTTAACATCGCAGCCATGATACAAACCTTTGATCCCTGGGGTCCTGCAGCGCCATTGTATCCTGGTTCACCTGTTGGTCCCTAGTTGAGCAGAGAATGATGGGTAATAAAACCTTGTCAAACAACGGTCAACAAAAACATGCTCATAAAAATTAAAATTTAGGGTCCTCGGAAATCACCTGTATGCAGTGCTATTGCTTTGAACAGTTTTGACCAGTTTTTCACGCTTACATCGCGTTTGGCATTATTTCTCCCCTACCGTTTCAGGAAGAGAAAGTTTTCCCTTTAAGCTGGATCTTCAAGATAGATTGACCTCTTACTAACCGAGCCGAGTGCCGCACTGGGGAATATTGGCCCGAGGTCACATGCCAGAACGACCGACCGTACCCAGTACGGTACAACAAATTATTCTTTTGTCTTTGTGTTAATTAGCCTAACTAGCCTCGTTCACACGCGTAAAATTGAAAGAATTTGGGCTGTAAAACGAGGCTAGTTAGGCTAATTAACACAAAGACAAAAGAATAATTTGTTGGCGGCCATTTTTGCATTCGGTCAATAGGCCATTTCCGAGTTCATGTCTGCCTCGTCGTCAAAGCGAGTCTAAGTGCGAAGTGCTTCTTATGCAAATTAGTTTTCATTCATATGTAAAGTAGAACTAATTACCATCACAAAATCTTCGCGCTTAGACTCGCTTTGAAGAGGAGGCAGACATGAACTCGGAAATGGCACATTGGTGAAGTCATTGATTCGATTAGCAAACTCGTTGGTTCAATCGATGGCAAGAAACAGGTTCCCAGCTGGAAGCACACTATATGCAAGTATTCACGGTTCAATACAACCAAAAAACAGGGCTGATAAATCCAAGATTTCAATCTCCGTTCATTATTTGACAGGTGACCAAAGTGATTCGATTGGAGAACTTCTTTTTCTAGATTTCATGAACATTCCGGGAGTGTTGTGTTTGATCAGCAGCACTTCAGCGTTTTCCAAGTGCACCCTGATCTTGCCCATGATTTAAAGTTGGACTGAAGCCATTGAAATCGCACATAGTGTTTATCCACCCTAATCGACCCCTGATCTTGCACGTGATTTCAAGGCGGACTGGAGCCAATGAAATCGCACAATAGAAAACCCCGACGATTTGCGACTACGATGAAAAAAAAAAACGGACTTCGTCCGAATCTTGAACACGCGCTGCCTACGGGATCCCGCGTAACCAAAATTTTGCTAAAATAGATTGATGACAACAAGGTAAAAACAACATAATCTACGATGCACACGATTTCGAGCGGTTTCAGGGAAAAGAAGACCTGAAGTATGGGATTTTCGACACTGCAGAATTTTTTTGCTATGCAGACCAGCAACAAAGTGATTTTGCAGACCCACCATGAACCAATCAACAAAAAACGTCTCCTTGGAGTATAAACATTGTTGCTTCGATGAGCTCAAGAGATAAGCTGGAGACAACACAAGAATCTTTAAGTACCCTCTACAGAGCTATGGAAAACTGAACCTCTCTCACGTAACTGAGGAACTCTTATATTTACGTTAAGAACATGTCTACTGCTAGGGGTGACAGACTTGTGTGGAAATCCACTGTTGAGTCCATTTCGACAGAGGCCAAAGGAGAAAGATGAAGAACCAACAAGAGAGCAGGATTAGTTCACGTATTATTATGCAAAATCACTTGCAACAAACAAGCAAAGCACTCACCACTCTGCCTCGTAACCCTTGACGACCAAGCGATCCGGGAAGACCTCGCTCACCCTAAAAGGAAAGAAAAAATTCACATTCTGAGCACAGAAATTCGCACTTCTTTCTCACCCTTGACAAAATATGGAAAAGTCGTGGGAAGAAACAGTAGTAATGAAAAAAAAAACATTCCACTGGAATCTTTGCAATAACAATGAGATGTGTAGCCAATCAGCTGAGCGGACTGCCAGACACACTGTATATACTCAAGGAATGACTGAGGAAAAAGTGTGAGAACGGAAAAATGACAACTTCCAATGATTTGATGTTTAGGTCTGCAAAGATCAGGGCCCGGTTCCTCGAAAGCCGATTAACGCTAATCTCAGATTAAAAATAAACCAAGCAGTTTATTTCTCTACTCCCAAATGCTGTTCAACGCAGATTTTTGGCAGAACTTTACATGAGAAGACGTCAATCTTGAAAAACAAAAATAAGCAAAAGAAACTTTCACCAAAAAGTTGAAAACGTGAAACAAAAGTTTACGCTAATCCTGGATTAAGTTAATCGGCTTTCGAGGAACCGGGCCCAGGACAACAACCGGTACCGTTTTTCTTAATTAAGAGGGTCTATGTTCTTCAGTTCTTTTAGGATGTGCACAAAGATCAGTTCTTAAATGACGCAAAACACAAGCCAAGTGTATTCCTCCTTTTTTCCTTAAGTGCTTTTTCTCTTAAAAACGATTTGCTGAAAGAACCTGGACGCACTGTCCTAGAATGCACTGTCCTTTAACTTCCTATAATGTAATTCAAGCTTCCTAAAGAATCCAGGGGACAACAAAGACACGGGGTGATATCAGTGATAAGTCGTACCTTTTCTCCCCTGTTTCCTTGCTGTCCGCGTACACCTTTCGCGCCTTCTTCCCCCTAAGAAAATGAAAGCCGATCTTTCAGAGTGCCTTCTTTTAGTTTGTTTAACCGGTGAAACACGAGTGCAAGCCCAAACCGAGCTAAAGCAACAAGAATGCTGGCATCCTTGAATAGTTTAAACAGAACTTAACCACGAAATGACAGCTGTGAAGTAAAAAAATATCTTAACTGTGAATTATCTTACAAACGCAGCATGCCATCTCGTATTTTCTTTTGTGCATGGTCACAATCGCGTGTCGAAGCGAGAATGAAAACAACAAGATGCTCTTTTGACCCGTGACATCTTTCAATTCAATTCAATTTCTTCCTCTATTATGACGTTACCGATTCGTTTTTCTTTTTTTCATGCAGAAACGTTTTACTGTGCTAATCATCGAACTTCCGGTTGCTTTCATGACCGGCTAGAAAACCAAGTGATGGTTACATGAGCGGCTCAAAAATGAGCCTCAGGCTTATCTCACTGGACACTCACAGTATCTCCTATAAGTCCCCGTTCACCGTTGCCACCATCTTCTCCTGAGATACCCTGTAACAAACAAAGAAAATGATAACAAGTCTGCACACAATGAAGGTTATTAGAGCGAGTTTCAGTCGAGTGTCGTAAAACCAAAACCAAAGTAATTACTTTGGTCAATCAAAAAGGACGAAGACAATCCAGTAAACCAATCAAAACTCGAAGTTAATTATGCGTAGCCAACACAAAGCGCGGGAGTTTTGAAGTCTTTGAAGTTTCTGTATTTCGGAAGAGGGCAAGCCGTAAAACAAACCATTGCAGTAAACCAGTTTCGAGGAAATAAAGGCATGAACGACCCTTTCGGTGTCTTTCTGAAATATAAATTTCCTGGTTTTACTGAGTTCGTGTAAAGATAATGAGCCAGAGCGACATTTATTATTGATGTGAGTACGAAGAGTGAGGGTAGAGTCTCGACTGATACAAAGATCTCTCACTTCCTTTGCTGGTTCGATAATAGCAGTGCCGACTCTGAGGTGTGAGATACTGTCACTGGGCGTATAGCGAGAGTAGAAGTGAATGACTTCAGTCTTTCCATTTGACACAACTGACCGGCCACACCATGCATTTGGAAGGACTAACTTTACACCGCCTTCAAATTAAGTAAGTTTATTAAATCTCCAGCCAGTGGCTCTTCCGATTTTATACAATAATTGGAAATAGAATAAAACTACCAATAAAAATTACAATATCATTAAAAAATAATAAATAAATAAATAAATAAATAAATAATTAACCTATTCTAAAATTCTAATCCTAAAAATTGCTACGGACTGTTATATATTTCGCGCTTTACTGCGCGCTTGAAAACTGAGAGTGTTGCGCTTTTTTTCGTTTCTTCACTTATAAGAGAATTCCAAGCGGTGATTGCTCTGTAACTAAAGGACCTCTGTGCTATGGCTGTCCTACAAAAGGGTACGACTAGGTTGTCTCTAGATCTAGTATTGTAGCTGTGGATAGCTAGCTAGTATTGTAGCTGTGGATGGTGTCAAAAGCCTCTGATAAGTCCAAGAGGACCAGGACGCATTCACGTTGATTGCCAATGGCAGTATTGATGTAATTAAACACTTTAAGAAGTGCTGACTCAGTGCTGTGATATTTTCGGTGTGCTGATTGCATCTTAGCATAAAGCTGATGATCGGTTAGGTGATTTTCCAATTGAACGGCAGCAATTCTTTTCCAGCGTTTCTGAAAGAAATGACAAGTTGGAAATTGGCCGGAAGTTGTTGTTGTCTTCCGGGTCCAAAGCTGATTTCTTTAAAAGCGGATAAACAATAGATTCTTTTAACTTTGGTGGAAAATGTCCTTGTTCCAAGGATGAGTTGATGATTTCCGTTATAGTTGGTAGCAGTTGATTGATGCAGCCTTCTAAAATCCAGGTTGGAACAGGATCGAGTTGACAAGATTTCGTTTTCGATGACATGATAAAACGTTTTATCTCGTTTGACGACACAGGCTGGAAGCACGTCAGTGGAGGCGCGGAACAAGTTTCATGATATTCAAGGGTTGATGTTGATAACAAACTTGCAGATAATTCACGTCGAATGCCGGCGATTTTCATCTGAAAATGTTCACTAAATCTCTCAGCAAGTTCTTTGCTTGATTCGTGTTTGGGCAAGATTGGTGCCTTTTTTACATTAAGAATTTGTCAACAAACTTGAACAGCTGATCGTCACTTGCATCCTGAACTTTCTTCCTGAAATGTTCAGTTTTAGCAGCTTCAATGTGTTTGGTGTATTCTTTACATATCATTTGATACATTTGTTTGTGAACTGTCAGGTTGCTATTTAAATATTTTCTCTCGAATCGCCTTTTCTCCCGTTTAAGTTTTCTTAGCTCGTCACTGTACCAAGGAGCATGTGGCCTCAAAATTATTTCTCTTGACTGCCATGGAGCATGTTTGTTGAGAAGAGAGCAGAGTATCTCATTGTACTGATCAATCATGGTGTCAAGATCACTTCCTGCAAGGTTATTAAGTGACGAGGTGGCAATGTCCTCACTGAATTTTTCGATATCAAAATTCCGAAGTTTACGATATTTTACACTCTTGTGGGTTGGAGCAGGGCGAGGGAGATCAACGTTGCAAAGCATGCGTCTGTGATCAGAGGGCAATTCAAGAAGAGTTTTCACCTTTGAAATAAAGTTATCAGCACAACGAGTGATGATAAGATCCAGAGTGCGTCCATCACGGTGAGTTGGACCGTCAACATGTTGCTGAAGACCAGCCGAATCGAGCAAATCAAGAAAGTTCCTTGCCTCAGTGCTGGTAGGATTATCTACATGAAAATTGAAATCGTCGGCCAGAATGAGCTTGTTGGGTGTAGCGATAAGTTCTTCAAGAAATTTCGAGAGGTCGGAAAAGAATTGCGGCGTAGAGAGTTTGTTTTTATGGGCGACTAATTGGAACAAATTGGCGACTAATTGGAAAAACTACACAAAATGACCTGTACTTCCGTGACACAGCCTCTTTCACGCATACTTTACCTCCTTTCCTTTTGGTCCTCTGTTACCAGAAGGACCTCTCGGTCCAGCCCCTCCACGCGGTCCTGCTGAGCCATCCAATCCACTCGCGCCAGGGAATCCTTTTGCACCCTAGAGGACAGAGTAAGAAAAGGCGTAGGCCAAAAGTTAATCGCATTAGATTCATGAAGCCGACAAGAAAACCGTTGGCAAATCCTTTAACTATCAAATAAGTAGCATAAGGAACAAGAATACCTTTCTGCCTCTTGTCCCTGGGGTACCAGGAGTGCCTGGTAGACCCGGTGTGCCCTGTAAAAGAAAATATATGAAAACATGAACGACCGTTCAGAGATATGAAATGTTAATCGAGAGGTTCTACAAGGGCAAAGAGGAAATCTGTGAATAAGACAACAGAGACCAGAAAAGCTTGGTGTTCGACTTCAGAGGCCAGCTATGAATCTATGAAGAGTCCAACCACTTTTTAGGTTTAACGTTTGTCACACAATGACCACTTGTGATGCACTTCACGAAGTTTCGACTGCATATTGCTACAAGTGGTCTTGATCAGGCGACCTTTAACCTTCAGCCGATCCTTTGACAAGAAAGTTGTGGCTTGGATAACCCCTTCCTTTCCTACACCTCAACAAGGAGTATGAGAGCAGACTTTTGGTGGCAAAGACGCGAAATGATTGGAGATGAATCACGACAGAATTTCTTTTAAAGGTCCTCGTTGATTGCTAAAATTCCTAGCGGCTTTTACTGCTCCTTCCTCGCGAAATTTTTCTGGTAGCTTCGCTCTTCGCACACTGAATCCGTATTATCATATGGCCCGTACAACTCCGCGCGCGCTTTCATTACAAAACTATTAGGAAAATCCCCGTATGAGGGCCGTACGCATTAGCGCGGGCAGGGCCGCAAAAAGCCGTACGGCCCTCCTACACGTACTGCTCCGTGCGATGCAATTTAGGTTATTTCGTCGCTTTTAAACATCCAAGTAATTTACAGACAGAAAAGCAAATGCAAAAAACATATTAGATAAATTTTCTGTGCAGATTTTTTGCTTTTTATTTTTTCCTAACTTCATCTTCTGAGTGCTCATAAATAGTGTAAAGAGCCCATATGACAAAATGCTTATTGACTGAGTTTAAGCCAGGCTGAGTTTAGTTCAGGCCAAATATTTTCCCGTCCGGCCCTCCCAGAGTAGATAGGCTCACATGACTCCCACCATAGTTTAACTTGCACAATGAAATAAACATACGTCTTGGCCACGGAATCCAGGTTTTCCAGGGGAACCAGATGGTCCATTTGGTCCCTTAAGAGATAAGGGCAAATCAATCAATCAATCAATCAATCAATCAATAAACAAATTAATTAACTGCTTACTAGTTGTTCGCTTCATAGGGCCTGGACAAATGGAAAATGTTTGGCGTTTAAACAACATCAAACATTGTTTGGTGACCAAACATGCTAATGTTGCAGTGAGTGGCCAAACGGTTAAAACATGTTTGATCTAACTGAGATCAAACTCCACAAGAAAAGAACTATGGGTCACAAATACGTAAAAAACATGTGGATACAAGTGGCTGAGCAAGCGTGGTACGCATGAACGCACCAAACATGTTTGATACGGCTGGCCAAACGAACAAAACTTCGCCCATCAAACACGAGAACCAAAAAAAAGGTTTTAAGTTGTTTGATCGAATGTTTGACGGCCCTTCAATTTTATCAAACACGACCAAACAGCAACAAACAAGGTGGCCAAACGGTAAAATGGTTGGTCACCAAACGATGTTTGATGTTGCTTAAACGCCAAACATTTCCCCTTTGGCCAGGCCCTTAGAAAAGGTGCGATGAGTTCTCGAGATTTCTCGGTTGGTTGCAGCCAATAATTTATACACTCACAATTTGTTTGAACTCGTTGGTCTATAGAGTGTTTTCACTTGACGTCACGGCGGCAATGTTGGTGTACCCAACAAATCCTCTGGGAATTGAGCTCTATTATCATGAAAACGTTTTCCTTTGTTTCGGTGGAAAAACAAGGTTACTGATCACGTGAGTCAAAACACTCAATTTCGAAAAAAGCTGCTAGAGGTTGGCAGAATTGGAATTTAATCGTGTGAGTGAAAGGATTAAGAACAACAACCCGTTAGAATCTCATACCCTATATCAACATAATCATTGTTTCGTATGCACAAGGTGTTGTGAAAGATACAATAAGGGAATCTTTGTTGATGCCATTGTTTGCAATTTGTTTCATTAACACACAAGTTCGCTCACAGACGTCAGTGCCATTCACGAATTGACTTCAAGAGGTAAAAGAACTTCTACAACCAATTTTAAGACTTTGAGCTTTGATAACGAGCTATTTGCAGCGGTTTTCAATTGATTGTCGAAAGCAATTAGCGAATTGCGTTGGTTTTGCATTACTTCACTCAGTGATTGGCTCAAAGTTCTCGCGCCATTTTTTCAACCAATCAGAAGTGAAACCAAAACCAATCGTGGCTCGCGCGTGCACATTTTCCCGCGCTTTTTGTTGGCTACGTGTAATTACTTCGAGTTTTGATTGGTTACTGGATTGTCTCCGTCCTTTTTGATTGGCCAAAGTAATTACTTTGGATTTGGTTTTACGACACTCGACTGAAACTCGCTCTATCCATCAAAAACTGTTGAATTACTGTGTGGCAAGGGCCCTAGTGATCCTTCACATTCTTTGTAAAAGTTCGAATTTTCAAAGCATCATTGCTCAGAGATTATCTGGTATATCGGGTTCAAATTTACAGAGATAGCTCATCAGGCAATACACTTTCTACATTCAGTACTTTATTCTCGGCTGACTGGTTAGAAAAAGATAACCTTGTGCTCACGTGGCCAAAAATGTAAACAAAGATTCCCCTACAGAGTAATGTTAATATCCCCCCCCCCCCCAACTTCCCTTTCCAACCAATGAAAACAAGTAGAGAGATAAAAAAGAGAAACGATTTGCTTACGGGCTGTCCTGGGGGGCCATCGTTTCCAGGTTCACCAGGAGCTCCAGGCCCTCCCTACGAAAACACAAAATAAAACAACTCTAGTTTAGTATATGTGCTTTTCCATATTCAGCAATCGAAAACAATACAAATCAGCAACGTAACCTCCTGGAGCAAACTACTACTCCTCTGAACTACTTTTCAGAAAATGCTGTATCGGAGTGGTGCAAGCAAGAGTTGCTCTCCGCTTATCATTCCTTTATTGCGCTCTGAAGAGCTTTTTAATAAAAACTGCTTCATATGTGTGGTCAAACCTGGTCTTCCTTCACCCAAAAAACAAAATTTGGGAATAGAAAAGGACACGGCAAATCATAAATGAGAATTTTGTTTTATATGAAATTACATTGATAATTGTTTGACTGCTTGCAGCTTACCCTTGGTCCATTGCGGCCCGTAGACCCCTGGGGTCCTGTCGCACCACTGCTTCCCTAAAAAGAGAAAGATATGAAGAGTAGACTCAAATGATGCAGTTTCGTATCAATAGCAGTGATGAGAATAAATGACACAATACTTACTGGTGGGCCTGCGTCTCCTCTCGGTCCAGGTGGTCCGGGTGGGCCTGGGGGTCCCTATAAAAAAGTAAATGTGGAAAGTAACAACCGAATACAATGAATGTACCGAATAAAATTAACGTGACGGCAAGAACTTAGCCGAAGAAAGACTTTGACTAAAAGCGACAACTTCAAAACTTGATATGAACAAAGCTCGATAATGCTGACCAAACAAAACGAACTAGCACATGGCACCGAAAAAGAAATCACGCGGAAACAAAAAAAATCACGCGGAAACCAAATAAGAAAACAAAGACAACTAATGAACAAAAAACTGAAAAACAAAACCTATTCGCGAAGAAAGACTAATGGACCAAATCGAAAACAAGAACACTTAAGAACTAAGAAAACAATGCATAGACTGGCAGATATTCACAATAGAAGAACACTATTACGCCTACACAAAGTAATGGAACATTGTAAAGGAATATTGACGATCAGTTGGGAAAGTTGCTGGGAGAATACACCTTATTCCAAAATGGCCGCTATTTTAGTATTCTTTTGTTTCCATGGAAATTGCCCCTTTTGGCCTCGGTCGTTCGTTCACACTGTGTCCCAGGAAAAAAGGGAAGATAAAAGTCATACTCGTAGAAAGGATTTAAACAAAAAAAAAATCACTCAAAAATCAAAACCCGGAGTTTCAACTCTACAGGAACCGCTTCAATCCACTTCAACACTGAAGATCAAGAGACCGCTTTCTCAAAAAAAGACTTATTTAAGCTACCCATAGAATATTATTGCTGGAGAGTAATTAGGCCTAAGCTACGTAGATTAATTAGGCGTAGGCTTTGATTTTAAAATGTGTAGCTTTGTCATGAAGTTTGGTAACCGACGTTTTGCAGTGTTGAATATTGTCTGTTGCCGAGTGATAATATAGCGTTATCAAATTAATAGCGTTTAAAATATTGTCCCTGAGCAGCTAGCGGTGTGGTGGTCGAGTGGTTAGGTGACGGATTAAATTAATCAACGTTCCCAGATTCGAATCCCATGTCCATACACTTGGGTTACCTTTTCAAACAAAGATGACCATTTCCCACAAGTCCTGGGACACAGTGTCCTAAATTAACTAAGAGGAAATTAGCAATTGTGTATATCAGAAAATAGACCAATTTCGATATATTAAAATTCAGTCCTTAACAGAAGGCATCATGTCGAGGCTCTGGGGAATAATCTCATACAAACCCTTATATTTATTTTACGAGTTTTCTCGTAGCATCCGAACTTTGGAGCCTTCTTTTTTTAAGTAATAACTTCATATTGGAGTAGATTAAAAAAACAAAATTGGACAAAACTGAAACTGAGAAAGTGTGATGACACCAACTCCGCTTCAAAAGAATGGATCACACTCACTCGTTTGCCAGACTCTCCTTGTTTTCCTCGCAGCCCAGGTCTTCCATCCAAGCCCTGATTGATTACAAAGAAAGGTCATGTTCGTCACACAAAATCCTTGAAAGGCAATTGCAATTTATCGTCAAAATCGCGCTTAAGGACGGTGCCTACTATTGTTATTGTGCATACGTTCTGCGCATCTCGATAAACTCTGGTTTCCTATCGGTGATGCTTACCAATACAGTTATATTTTTGCGCGGTTTAAAACCGGAGAAAGTAGATCTTAGTAAGTACTCTTGGTATCCAAAAAGAAAATTGGGGGTAACCATGCATTTTTGACAGATAATTAAGTTTCAATTTGAGAAAGAACGCCATACATTGCTTTATATTTTAACGCTTTTTACAAATATTATTCATCAATTATCTTTGAAAAATGCATTGGTTACCCCCAATTTTCTTTTTGGATATCAATAAAACTTGTTAAGATCTATATTTCCTGCATAATAATAATCCGGGGCAAAAATACCTTTGAATTAGTAGGCACCGTCCTTAACGAAAGTTAAAGAAACGTATTAATATTTCATGAGTCTAACAGCCTATCAAAACACCAATAAAACGTCACGTGTATGAGCTTTCCTGATAAAACACTCCTCGTTAGTATTCTTTATATAAAGAATACTAACAAGGCATAGCTTGTTTTTCTTGTATGCTAATATTCTCCTCTCATAATTGGAACCACTGTTCTTAGTCCAGAGGGACACGCCTTTTGTGGAATGTTTTTGAAGCCGTTCAAAAAAGTCGCAGCACGTGTTCTATTGGGTCTAAAAACACTGCTGCTCGTTTTGTAAACATTACTTAAAGCAGTTGCTATTATATGCACGGGTGGAAAAAGGAATCTTACAGCTTTCCAACAGCTGTTTAGGTATGATGTTAATCACAACACAACTAACTCACAAAAGTCAACAATGATCGAAGAAGATCGCCCTAATGCTCCGAGTGACTACTGTGTAAACGATAATAGTTCATGAATAGTAGTTTCTTGACGCTGATAGAGAGGTAAGATTCGCGAGGGATTAGGGAGCTTAAGCATGCGCGTTTTTGAGATGCGGACGGCAACCGGAAAAGAACATTTTGTGACCCAGGACAGTGGTGCCCCCCAAATTTTTATACTAATCATCTCTAATGGAGAAAAGATAGTTAGTAATGTAAATGTGGTTGTGTGACGACAAGTTAATAGGGAAAACAGCTCACTTTCGGTTGCCATCCGTGTCTCAAAAACGGGCATGCTTAAAGTGCCCCTAACCCTTCAAGTTGTTTTTTTTGGTAGATTTTCATATCTTTCAAGAAGTCATTTTCGGAATTTTCTTTTTAAAATATTGAATCCTGACTTTTATACGAGCGCTAAAAGTGAAGGCAGTCGCGCTACTTTTTCACCTATCGTTCGCATTAGTCCCCCACTCGGCCAAATGTGTCCATTTATCGAGCGTGACGTAAGAAAAGGACATCGCGCAAGCTTGAGTTGCTGGAATGTCCTTTTCTTACGACACAGCTAAAAAGATGTCAAATATCGGACGCTTCAAATTGGCTCGTTCCTAATGAGCCCACGAGACAATAATTTGTCCAGCGGAGCTTATAGCGCGCAAAAAATTAGAAATTTCAGTAACTTCAAGCGCTCGTAAGAATATCAGGATTCAATATTTAAAAAAAAAAAATGGCGAAAATGAGTTCTTGAAAGATATGAGAATCAACCAAAAACATAACAAGTTGAAGGGTTTGGGTCACTTTAAGCTCCCTATTCTCACAAAGAGACGCCCACGCCGTGCTCGCGGGAGGCAATTTTCATTGGCTACACCATGAAGTATTCTCTGGTCCATGATACTGCACCCTTAAATATACTCTATGTTCATTGGGAAAAACACGGCAGCCATACTTACGGGCTGTCCGGTCAGACCTCTCTTGCCATCTGCCCCGGGTTCACCGGGGTCACCCTATCAAGGAAAAAAACATTAGAAAGCCGCACTTTTAATTTTAAACAACATATCTTGACGAAAGACGATTTATGATCAAATTTCCGCTCCGCTCAGGACAAAAAAAGACCTGTACGAGTGTCAAACACGTTTTCAAACATCAGCTGCACAGCGGTTACCCTTGAGGTTTCTAAAAAAATGTTGAATATCTCGCGCTTTATTATACCTTAGCTCCATCCAATCCTCTTTCTCCGTCTTGACCGGGAGGCCCCATGGGTCCCTGTAGGTCGAGAATGCAATTGATGGTAACAGGTTGTTAATCAGCAAGCAAGAAAATAAAAACAGACCTTTTTGGTATAAAACGAAAGACAAAGCGGTTGAAAGATAACAAGTTTTAAAAAAATGCTTCTCTTTGTCAATAGTCCATTTTACAGTTGTAGCTAAGTTACCTGGCCTATGAATGGAAGCAAGGCTGGGGTACCCTGTTTTGATACAAACCTTCATGCTTTTGTAATGTTACTATGGACTAATTAGCATTACAACAACACAATTTACATGATAAAAGCAGTGGAGGCTGTATCAAGGGGGAGCTTACGAAACGACGACGCCGACGGCAACGACGACGCTACAAAACAATATGTTTCGTGAGCAAAAACAATGGCTCTGCACGCTCTGCACGTGCGTTTTACATTTTGGTACATTTCTTTGCCGTCATCTCCCAAATGACGACGTGAAATGACCAAATTTAAGGTTCTGTGGAGGACGTTAGCACATGACGAGGAATTTTCAGTTCTCTCTCTACGCCTCCAACCCAACTCATACCAGTTTAATTCCCCGACAGTTACTACACATTTTTAACGCGAAAGGACATGAAATAGTTTTGTAGTGATATGAATAACGCGAACTTGTATTTTTAAATGAAGTCCTCGTAGCCGTCGTCGTCCTCGTTTCGTAAGCTCCCTAATGCAAGGTCACCGGCAGCCTCGCAGCCATTCATAGGCTAGGTCACTGAGGAAACAACTGCAAAATGGCCGATTTGAAAGTGTTTTAAATGGAAACGGGTTCCCACTTTCTAGCACGATGCAGAAAGGAGACACTGGCCGTGTTTTCACCAGCGGTTTTTCGGGTCGCTTAGTGAGTGACAACCGAAAATTTCATGAAACTCGAAACACTTCCTTTCCCAACTCGATTTAAGTTAAGCGAGTCGGCAAATTTCAATAGAATTCTCATTAAATTTAAGCCACCAAACCAGGTAGCTTAAGCAACTACTTTCTGCCAACGAGGAGTCGTTTGCGGTCATTCAAATCGGAAATACAACAGGTGTGCTATTTTTATTATTTGCATTATTGTATTGGCACGTACTCTCTCCTCATCTAATCTTACCCGTGGAAACCCGTATCATTTTCAAGTCGCTAAACGAAGTCTGCAAACAAACCACTTTCAGGACTGTTAAGCGACACGACAGCTGTTGTGAAAACACGGCCTATGACACTTCCGACTACTGTAATAAGCCAGTTCGGAGTTTTAAAAAACACGTTCGCACGTCAGGATAAGAAAAAAAAAAACTTTACTTCGTTTTTGTGGGAAATAGTGACAAGA
>OX421451.1:2551232-2558732 GCA_949126865.1 Montipora capitata
GTAGTCACAATGGCACAAAATGTTTATTTTTAAGTGATGTTTTTGTAGGCAATGCCATGGTCATCGCTAAAACTCCCACACAACTTTCATTCCCGCATAACGTAACATTTTAATTGAGAAAAAGTCATGATGGCCCTGAAGCACACCGAAAAAGTAAGAAGAATACTTACAGAAAGACCAGCATCTCCAGGGATACCAGGTGTTCCAAACAGTCCAGGGGTTCCCTGAGAAAGTGAAGAATTTAATAGACCGTACCCCTTATGACGCAACGCATCAAAATTCTTTTGTTGAGTGACTACTGAAACATTGCATTCTGGTATTTATAGCAGTCACTGAACAAAAGAATTTTGATGAGTTACGTCATAAGGGGTAAGGCCTATTGTGATAAATAAAAATAAACGGAGTAAAAAACAAGGCGAGCAAATTTTTAACTTTGTAGAATACTTGATGATTCCTTGAGCTCAGAGTGGGTATGTAGTAGGACGAATTTTGTAGGCCACTAAGGGCTGCTTTTCCCTATTCTCCCTCTTTATGTCTCCACATTCCAAGTATTTATCGTTGTAACTTGTAACGGTCGCCTGCGTGGCTAGACATACATGTCCAATACTCCGACATAATGAGATTCCAGGTACGTCACAATAGACATCACAAAGTGTCACTAAGTGTCCCGCTCTTTAAGTCTCGCAAAAATGTTAGTATTTTTTTAAGGATTAAGGTTGGGGGACACTTTGTGACGTCTATTGTGAAGTGCCATGAATCTCATTATGTCGGAGTATTGGACAACCCTCTGGCTAGAGGGCTTTTGGCTGGGGTGATTAACCTTGCAAGCTAATATGGGATCATTCTCTATCAAGTACGTCACTGCAAAAGGGAAATCTTCTGGATGTGCCGGTCACACAACCTCAACTAATCAAAGAAGACATATATTCTTAAAACCTGTAAACATATAGGCTACTTCTCTACAGTCCTCAGTCCAACAGTCTCAGTTTCTCATAACATTTCTCAAACAAACTGACTCAAAGTTTTCAATATGTTTTTGTCTGTTTGGCCTTAATTGTCATGCAATATTCTGTTTTCAAATACGGTAGCTTGACTGAAAAGAATATTTAAAGGGGCTATGTCACATCATTTTAGGGTGTTTCGGGAAAATCTTTAGTTAATCATGAGTTTAAAACTCGAAAATGGTAATGTGGAAATTCCTTAATTGATCAAATTATCTTTATATCACAAATAAAATGAGTCTGAGGAAAAACAACCTTTACCAAGGCAATTTGCCATAAACTTGACTGACTTTTTTCAAGATTACCTAAATGCAATCCATTTCAATCTTGTCGATTTGTGTCCATAAATGCTTCTCTTTCTTTTTGCTGTATTTCTTTTAAGTTGTTCAACAGTTTAAAGTGGTTAGTGCAATGTTTCATTCTATTTTTTGGGCATTTTGGGTGTCATGAAAATAATTACATCATTTTGTGTGACATAGCCCCTTTAAGTCCGGTTGCATTACATACTCTTGGTCCTGTTTCTCCCTGTGCTCCAGGTGAACCAGGAGTACCAGCATAACCCTAGATACAAATGCAAGGAAAAAAACAAGAATTAAAGCCCAGATTTAAACAGCTTTCACTCAATTCAAGGCTTCACACTTCTTTCCAGGACGAAAGTATTTCACAATAATAATTACTACCATAGTTTTTCAGATACAAGGCGCCGTCAGTTTCAAACTTGATGGCATTTATGTCACAAACTGAAAATCTCATCAAAATACTCGGTTATAACATGCATCTCAAAAAGAGGAATTTGGTTCAATTCATCGCTAGTTATGCTGTCTCTACTGAAGATTGCAGTGCAAGTCAGGCATTACCAGAGGGGCCCAATAAAATATTATGATGTGAAGAAATCATTGAAATTATAGGCGAGATATATGTATCATCCCAAAGGATAACAACTTCTGTAAGATTATGCATTGTTCTAAATGTTGCACAAAACCTGGATTCAATGATTTCAAGCCCTCTACCACAGTAATGAAACAAGAGAGACCATTTTGAGGCTATTTTGTAGGCAAGATACAAAAATTAGTATTGTGGCTAGAGGCTGGAGCTGAGCTTAACCAAAACAGAGGAATACTTTGAATAAAAAGACCTCTCTTCAAACCCACGAAACTATTCCAACGCCACAAAAACTTAACCTCCTTTGTTTTACAGCATCATTTTCACAGCTCTTAGACACCTGTAGACCTGAATTAATTATTTTAAACTAAAGAAGTCCTTAAATCTGTCACTTACTCTTTTGCCATCTCTTCCCGGATTTCCTCGTGGTCCAGGGGGGCCAGGATCACCCTGGTGATGAAAAATGCCATGTTCTGACTTAATTATGGTACATGGAATTAATATGTTGATTCTCGTGTGTTGAACAGCATGCAGGTCCACTAAATCTTGAGTTGGGTCAAACTAGGAGAATCACATACTCAAGCAACCTTAACATTGAGTGTGCATTAACAAAAGGGAATTTTACAGGGTTGAGCGGACAATAAAACAGTTTACTTGGATCAACAACATTTAACAGTAAATGTCGCATGATGTAGATAAAAAAAAAATTGGAATTGACAGTAGCACTTGTACAGGGTGAGGTGTCGAAGAAACTGGACTGCGTGGTAGGATGTACCTCTTACACTACATGAAGAAGTACAGTACAACTCTGAAATTTTATGGGCCACTGGAATGGCGCAAACTCACTGGATCTCCCTTGTTTCCGACAGGACCTGGGGAACCTGGAAGTCCAGGAGGACCCTGAAAATGATATGAAAGCAATCATTAGTAGATAAGCCAAATTCTTCGTCTTAAATTGGCAATATTACACAGTGCGTGGCGAGAAGATGTGAATTTTAAGTTTGATTGGCAAGAATAAAGAATAATGTCGAAAGCAGTGAACAAGTGAGATATTGCTCTTGCTACAAGCTTTGAGCTAACATGTAATAATATTTTCTTTTTAGCGGAGCACCATGGGTAAGACTTTCTGGAAATCTATCCATGCGAGAAATTCTGGTTACGATGTCACGTACATCCGTATGTCCATCCGCCCGTACAGACTGTTGGGGTGGAGGTGGGGAGGCAGTAGAGCCTCTGGGGACAGGAGTGTTCGGGCAATTTTCCTTGACGGGAAATCGTGTGGCAGCCTTGCATTTGGCAACCCACGTTTTTCTGGTGGGAAATCAAATTAGTGATGAGCAACAGGATAAAGAGTAGGAAAGAGGACAAGAGAAGAGGCAACGAAATTTGAGCATTTTTAAGCGAAGAAATCCTCGAGAGAAGCCCAGGAAGGAGGAGAAGAGAAAATTTTAGTGAAAATTGATGTTAAGCTGAGAGAAATAGACAAATCACTTATTTACAATGGTTAGCTTTCAGATGAGCTTACTGTTTTCCTTCTTTAACAAGGAGCTTACATGCCTCACTGCCTCACATATTTTGTAAAACTAGGCCTGAAAATGTTTACAATTCTGTGTTGACAGAGATTCTGACATATTTCAAAATGGGTGTCCAGTTGTGAGCTGCTTTGTTTGACTGTGAAATTGCAGTTGAGTAAGCAAATTTACTCCACTTTAGGTTGACTTTTTAATTAGTAAAGATTTTTGCCGTTGTTTTGAACTGAAGAGAGAGGGAGTAAAGATTGTCAGTCAAACGGAAAATGTTGTGAAAGAGTACTGTAAGTTATGGATCCTCGTTTTTTCCCATTGATTTATGGCCCAAGTGCGAAAAAACGCGATCCGTAACTTAAAGTACGGACCTCGAACTCGGTTAGGAAGACGTATTTATGATATCACTGATAAAACACATAACAGCTTACTGATGCTCCTGCATTGCCCTGTGCTCCTTGGGGTCCTCTTTCACCACGCTCACCCTATAAAGTAACCAACAAAGTGATCCTTAGATTGAAGCCAAAACAAAATTAATAATGGTAGAAATACCCAATAATAATTATTGTAAAATGCATTGCTGTTAAGTCAGATATCTGTAAAACATTTTTTAATGATGTCAGCCTTAAGTTTGATTCAAAATTTGCTTCTCTTCAAAGTTCCTTGTGATTGTGAACAATGCAAATACCTGGCATTCAAAAAAACAACTGAACCTTGAAAAAATCAAAAACCTTAAATATGTGTAAAAACCAATGTTCTTAAATCGAGAAAAAAAAAAGGTTTGTTTTGACTTACAGGGGTTCCATCTGCACCATTCTCTCCTGGCCTTCCTTTTTCACCTTTGATGCCTGGTTCCCCTTGTGGGCCGAGCTCTCCTTGAGGTCCAACTGGTCCCTGATGATTTTTAAATTTTCATGTCACTACTTGAAGACAATGAGGAATTTAAAGTGCTGCCACAATCAAATACAAATTTCCTATTTTTTAATACCAAATTTTGAAAGGTTGTTTGCTGTACACCCAACTGGCAAAAGTTTGGGCTGTTTGTGCATCTAAGAAGTAGAAATCTGTCGCTCCCTCATTTTAAGAGAGAGCTATATGACTATTATAAGCATCTAACTGGTTCATACTTTGACACTGATCGGCCCCAGACCTTCAAATCCATCTGTGTCAAATGCCACCGATGTCGGCCAATTTCTTCACTTGGCACTGGTCTTTGCTGTTAGTGTCACGCTTGTAATCAATGTTTATGTAGTTTGTTTTGTTATTTTTTGTACTTTTGTAATTTTTCAGTACTTATTATTTCTTTGGGGCCTCTGATTTGGAGCTCATGCTCTGTTGAGGCTACCCTGCCTTTTGGCGAAGCTTATAAATAAATAAATAAATACTGTAAATGTATTGATCTGCTATTTTAAGTGGATTTAATTAGTATTACAGCTATTGATGATTTATTTCTTTTCCAGTTTTTTTTTTTCTATTTGTACATATTTTAATACGTGTTTGCCCCAGGAGCTTAATAAAGAGCTCATCTTGGTGGCTCTTGGGGGCACAAACCTAACCTAAAGATACGCATTCATAAGATGTCACAAGTTAATAATGTTAAGCTAACAGCATCCGAAAACTATGTCCCCGTTTAAGATAAGGGAGGGAGTTGCCAACTTACAGGGTCTCCTGGAAGTCCATCCCGTCCTCTTTCACCAGGTGGGCCCTGAAAAGAAAGGAAACAAATGACTCTTCAACTGTCAAAGAATTCATGTCTCAAATCGCACACTTTTCAGCTGACCAGTACTTGTTTACCCCATATTTTTATAATACAGATGCCACAAATATTTTGAAAATATGGCCCCAACTAATATAGATTTGAAAAAATACGAAAGTACCAGCAGCTGAATTTCGAGGTACGTGAACAATATTGGAAGGGGTATTACTAAAACACGAAACAGCGAAATGAAACACCAAAACACCATGTATGACCCCACCATACATTGAATTCCTACTAACCAACAAAGGTTGGATTTGAGATCAAATATTGTTTTAGGGTTTATTGGGCCGAAAACGTTATTGCTCCTAATCTCAATCTGAATCTGAATCCTAATATTAATGTCAATTAATTAGGAGCAATAACTTTTTAGGTCTAATTAGGCATACAGCAATATTTAATCTCAAAATCAAACCTTTGTTGGTTAGTATTCAATGTATGGTGGTTACATACACAGGGCTGTCATTAAGGGCCGTAACCCCGTAATTAGCTCTTGTCAACCGAGAAGGAGGTCTGTATGGGAGAATCTTGACTGAGGTCGTGAGTACAGGCCGAACGCAGTGAGGTGTACACACGACCGAGGTCAAGATTCTCCCATACAGACTGACTAAGCTTGGTTAATAAGATGTTTATTATATGACAAGAACAATTTAATTCGTTTAATGTAACTGGTTTGTACTAACTGACATTTTGCTTGCGAACGACGATGAGTGGCGATGAGCTGAACTTAATTCTGTCAAAGTTTGCTCGTCATCCTCTCTTTTGTCAGAAGAAAATACTCAATATTTTTGCATTTTAGTTTGCATCTTTTCACCGCAAAACATTACCGGTCTATGTAGATGCCGGTCTAGATGGAAAAATCTAGACCGCGCTCAATATCGATTTCAGCCAATCAAATTCGTGAACTTGGTAGTTCCCAGTCCTTGTGAGACAGAGCCATATAATAACACCTATTACAGCTGAGCCTAGTCAATATTATGTGTGATGGTTGCTGCAGAATGAATATTCATAAAGCAAAACAAATTGAAATTTATTTATAAACATTTACCTACAGTGTACTGAAGAAAATATATAATTGCTGTCTTGTGTTGTCTGTGTTCCTGATTTTATGGCGTGTTTTTGATAAAAATCCAAATATTTCCGTAAAAAACCTTTGAAGAACACCCCCGATTGATCGTTGTTGGATTCCAATGCCATTTTCAGCAACAAAATCATTATATCAATGCACTGTGTTTGATATAAATGGGATTCCGCTGACCATTTTTCACAGTTCTGTGATGCATGACCATTTCCACATGGTTAGTAAATATCTTCATTCATTGTGAAGTTTATCTTTTTGCCCTGTTTTCTTTTGATCACTTTTTGATTGAGAAATTATACAATTTGTACCTCAGAGTGCTGGAAAAGGCACTTCCGAGGTTCTAATTTTAAGAATTTTGTGGGGGAGCATGCCTCCAGACCCCCCTAGGGGCTCAGGCCCTTCAGGCCTTCCTTTACGTGCCCTTTGGCCATGTATTTTCATGTTACAGGTGAAATCTTGAGTGTTACACCTGCTTTAAAACTTAATGACAACTCTGCACACATGGTGTTTCAGTGGTGCGTTTCGCTGTTTCTGGGTTTAGCAATGTCCGATTGGAAGGGGATACGGTAAAAGTGATACCATCAGTGATTGGTTGTTTAGGAGGAGGAATGAAAAGACTGACACAGGATATAAAGGAACTGTTTTCTGATGAGAAAGAATTGGAATAAAGAGCAAGGGAAATGCAAACAAAATAAAGTGTTATGGAAGAGTGAAACAATAATGTCTGGACTGTTGACATAAGGTGTCTTTCTAAGTGCGCTGACAAGCTTTGGCAGCTAATGTCCTACCCTTCTGCAACCTACCTAGCCTATTGCTAACCCAAACCCTTAAGCATCAAATGTGGGATTTGTAAAGGAAGGATAATGGTCTACTATGGAATGTGTTCCAAGATTATTATCAACACTACTCGAAAGAATAAAGAAGAAAAGCTCTCACATACTTAAAACTCACTTCTCCAAAGTCCTGGACATTACAACTGTAAGTAAGGCTTCCTTTAACCCTTCCCAACCGGAGAGCGGGGCTTTTAGATTTTACTCTGGCTAACGCCAGATGATTATATTTGCAGAGTGGTCATGCTTTAGGTGTGAATGCGTTAACAATATCTGTAGGTCCACTCTGTAGGTCCCCTATAAATAACTGATGCTTAAGAGTTTACCTTCTTTCCGTCTGGACCTGGTGACCCAGGAGCCCCAGGCTCTCCCTGGGATCCCTGTACAAAGAAGATTGTTTTCGAAGAGAAATTAAATTCTGAGTCGA
>OX421451.1:2563732-2566232 GCA_949126865.1 Montipora capitata
CAATTTACAGTGTCCCCGATTAGTGCTCTACGGCGCTAGAAGATTAGACACTTAAATAAAGTTCCTTTCCTTTCCTTTCCTACATGTAAACAAGGTTTTTAGGCCTAATGAGGCCTAATGTTAGCATTAGTAAAGTTACAGTTTTGTAGTTTTGTAACAAGTGACCTGTGCTTTAGACCTGTCTGAAAAAAAAAATGCAATTTACAGTTCCTCGAATTGTACCTCAGTAAGATTTTAAAGTTACCTTATCTCCATTTTTGCCATCACCTCCAGGAGAACCAGGGGGGCCAGGAGGACCCTAACAGAAAAACAAAATTAGTGGATTTTCTTAAGTGGTATACATTACCAACACTATATAAACAAAGTACAAATGATTGTGTCTCTTTAGAAGGACACCCTTCCAACTTTCCATTAAAAAAAATTGACACCTTTAGCCCGACACGACTTTAAAACAAAGTTACGGGATGAGTAACAGTACTAATTGTCCGTCCAAAGCAGCTCATTTCGTCAAACTTTTCCGTCCACTGTGCTTTGCTCTCTTTTCCTCCTGTCTATCATCATCAATCTTTTTACAAACCTCTGTTACTAACCTCCTCCACCCCAGATGATCAGATACAAAAAAATAATATTCTCTATGAGCGAAGTACTGCTATGAACTTAAGAATATCCTTCAAAGCGTCCTCGAATCTTAGAAAAGAAAGACCAACTCTTCTACAACCCTCTGCCAGTTCTCCATAGGGAAGTGCCTTTACTGGCGGTCCATCTGGCATGCGAGCAACATTGCCCAACCAACGCAATCTACTACTGATAAGGGTAATCTCAATATCTGTGGTGTTAGCAAGATCTAACACTTCATCGTTTGTGATGAAATGATCCCATCTGATGTTCAGAATAGATCTGAGATATTGTTGCTGGACAGTTCTGTGGAGCTTAATGAGGAGACGGTTTTGGTTAATTTGTTCCCCATTGAAAAAAATTAATAACAAAAACACTACTGCACAATCCCAGATAAATATCAGTGATACCTACTAAATGAACCACGTAAACAAACTGGACATTGGAAGTACAAGCAATGACAAGCTCACCCTTGGACCAGGTATTCCATCTTCTCCAGGAATTCCATCAGGTCCCTGCAATACACAGAGACAAGCATTAGAGGCAGCTTATAATAAATTATTAACCTATCTTTGGCACTGGCTCCAAGAATCTTGACAATTAATGAGTGATGCTTTTCAGTGGTCACTCCTGCAGTCACATTTAAGATTTAAATGGAAACTGTCTTGCAATTGTAAATAGCACTAAGTTTTTAAAGGAAATCAAACCAGTCAAACCACAAAATGACAATCGTGGCTGTCACGAAGGTAGCCCCTTCCTCTGCACGCTCCCACCTACCAATCAGGCCCAGCGTTAAATGCCATGGAAACCTATAGGTTTTGACACCTCTTAACCAACGGTTAGCGCTAAGCAGTCTTCGAGCAACCGGCCCCAGCTTGATAAAGTAGTCAAAAGAGAGAAGCAGCAAGACAATAAATAAATTACCGTAAAGACTCGTGTATAAGCCACACTCTTGTATATAAGCCGCACCCCCAACTTTCAAGCATGATTTTGGAAAAAATAAGAACTCCAAAAAAGCACTCTTGTAAATAAAGTTGGTCGTTTGTTCACACGAAATTTAATGTTGTGTATTTAAAGCGACATTAATTAATCAGTTAATCAACTCTGAAAATCCCTTTTAAAAGCTTCTTTTTAATCAATTTCCCTATTCCCTGTGACTGACAACAGTTGTCTTCATTGCTAAAGCCCACAGTTGAAATGAAAACGATAGAATTTGCACAGGAGAACGATGCAAAACGTTTGCTTGGTAACCACACAGTAATTTAACGAGGGAAGTCTTGGACATGGAAAGGTTCGCTTTCGCATCAGCTGTGTGTGGATATCATGTTTATCAAGATGTATGGAAGCCATTGATCGGAGAAAAACGCAATGAAACGGTCGGCCATTTGCCTTGCGAGTTCTCCAGAATAGCGTGGTATTTTCGTGCACGTAGTGGAGAAATCACTGTTGAGGTGATCGGTCGTAAACGACATTGTAAGCAGCTGTGCGGAGGAATTGAGATTCCATGCCAGTTAGAGTTTAACTGCGCAAACAAAGTGGAAATGAAACGCTTGAAATAACTACTTGCGAGCAAGATTCAGGTTTAGAACCTGAAGATGCAAACAAATGGCTCCTTTTGGAGCCACCACTTCTAACCACCGAAAGCAGTGATCAACAACAGGTTTCAATATGTTTAATCTTTTAGTTACTGAAGGTTTTCAGTTCAATTTGTGACCCCTACAAGCGAGTTTACTCCCTCTGAAAGCAACGGTCTTGTGTACAAGCCGCACCCGTGATTTTTGCCCCAAAACTTAAGCAAAAAGGTGCGGCTTATACACGAGTCTTTATGGTAAATGAAATGGAGTGATCGAGGGATATAGTGAGTGCAATCCGACTCATTCTAATA
>OX421451.1:2576232-2588732 GCA_949126865.1 Montipora capitata
AAAAGGCCGTTTACTGTTTGGAAATATCTGCATTGGGTTGAAAAATGTGTAAATATGCAAATGAGAGGACCGATGACATCATTCACTCAACCCAATATAACATCAAGTATATAAATAGAGCTATCTCGGTCAATTTGCAGCAGCTAGAGACCATTGAAACTTGTTGTGCTAATAGTTCTGCAGGCAACACACCTATGACTACAAAGAAATTGGTTACCATGGTAAATCACTCTTTTCCAGTCCCCTCCAACCCGATTTCAATATTTTTGGTGATCTTAAGCTAGAAGAACATTTAAAATTTAACGAGGCCACAAGCTTGACCTAACATTTTCATATGCTTGCAGGATCATGCAGATGAGGCACCATTGGCAAATTTACATCAAAATAGAATGCCAAGATGGCCGGCAAAGCCTTTAATATCAGGGAGGTCTGGAACCCAGTGTGTTGCCATGGCAACAAAAATAGTATGCTCATATTGTGGAGCAAATCTACTAAAATCTTACTGCGAATTTTAAACGTGGTCTGCCACAGGCATCCCACGTAATTAACAATAACTTTTTACCTGTGCTCCCTTTTGGCCTTCAGAACCATCAATGCCAGGAGATCCCTAGATTTGGGAACAAAATCTAATGTAAAAATGCATTGCTCAAAAGAACTATTTTTCAGTCAAATGCTTGCCATATTGACCACCAAATGAAATTTCAGCCTAGTACAGTAACACAAAAAACTTAAATTAATTAATATAGTGGCAAAAAAGGGGTGCAAATAAATAACAACCTCTTACTAAGCAAACCTGAGGACCACACTGGAAAATATTGGCCCAATGTCGTGGCAGTATGTGCATATTCCATACAAAAATGACTGGGGGGCAATATTCCACAAAATGATTCCGCAGTATGATCCCAAGCAAGTGAAGTCAGTAGGTTGTTTATTAAATGGCATTGTTTCTTTGAGTGATCAGACACTTCTCCACTTGGTAAATGTGACCCTCTTTGGGAAAAACGGGCTTAATGAAATTTGCGTTAAAATGCGTTTCAACGCATTTTGAATGCATTACAATGCATTCCAATGCTTGCCAATGAATCGTAATGCACATACAACGTTTCCCGTGGATCGTTGGCAGTTTTGTTGAATGTTTCATAATGATTTTCCAATGTTTTTCAACACATTGGCAATGTTTCCAAACATTCTAATTCCGATGGCGTTTCCACTATGACCTGGTAATTATAAACATTAACAAGTCTGTACATTGAAAATACACCGCGTTTTGTTTTGGAGAAATTTCAGAATACCTCGCCACTTCCTAAGCAAATTAGCAGTCATGTTGCTTTTTTCAGCAATTATGACAAACACATTAATTTTGAAAACAAAGTCCTGATTTTAGGTAGATTTTTTTAAAATCAAAGATGATAACAACAGCATTAATTCAGTGCATCCATTACTTCATTAGCTACTGTAGTTGCAAAGTACACTGTAAAATACATGTACAACAAATTATTATTTTCATCCAAAGAAATGTAGCATTTCAAGTTGTTTTCAATGCTAAACTATTGATACATTCAAAGCGGTGCATTTGTTGCAGGTCATTTTGTTCCTTAGGTTAATTTGCAACCAAACTAGGTCATTTTATTTCAACCTAGGTCATTTTATTTTAAGCTAGGTTGAAATTGATAGTAGGAAACATCAGCAAAAAGCCATCAATTATTAGTAAGTACATGTAATATATTGGTTAGTAAATTGGTCCTGGAGGCAAGGGGATGAACTTACTGCAGCTTAGATTTTCATGAGTATTTTATTAAACCCCAATGGTTGTTAAGTCTAGGCACTGATTTTAAATGGTTAGCATTAAGACTGAGGTTAGGCATACAATGCATGATAACCGATTGTACTTTTCTTTCTCAGAGCTTTTTAGGACATTTTTCAGTGATGAATCTCCTTAGGATGGCAGAGGGGAACAATATTGAATTATTGTCCAAGGAATAGAAGAGCTGAAACACATACATGATGTACTGTTGATTTGCTTAGTTATTTCCTCTATCTTTTGCTTACTTTGAATTCTTATTAATCAAAGGCAAGTAAAAACAAAACTTTGAAAAGTCAGGAAAAAGGGTTTAATAATCTATTGATTAGAAGCCATTTTGTAGGCTCTTGTAAGTGTTATATCTTTTGAATTATGAAATAAAATATTTGTTACTTTTTTTCAATTTTGCTGAGTCTGCTTGTAGTGATAAATCCAAATTTTGTGATTATTTTGGGACAGTCCCCTTCAAGTCCTCCAATTTGAGCAAGTAGCACATTTGGATTATGGGGCGTTTCCTTTTCCATTTTAGTAATTTTCAGCGCCACATAATCCTGAAGTTCGAACTTCTTCTTTTTCTTCTTCCCTTTCTGGTGCATGATAACTGCAAAAGACAGACTGCTGGATGCCTGCAAATAGCGCTGACAAGCAGTATTTAAGTTGAACACCCATTTCAAACAGTGCTGATAAACAGTATTTAAGTCTCAGGACCCATTTTGAGCGGTTAGCTTTCAATAACTGTGATTCAGGGTTAGTCTGTAGTCCGCGGTCTGCATTTGGCAAGTGTCAGACACCGCTCTCCTTTAATGTCAAGCTCATCCTGCCACTTTTTCAAATTATTCACCATTTTCCTGCTCTGCATGTGATGTAGCTGTGACTTGTCCAATCATTTGTGGCTTTTTAATTTCTTTTCTACGAGAGATTCCAAAAACCACTTCATACAGCATTTTGCCAATTGTTCTGTGAATGGGTATGTGTTTTTTTACAAGCGGTTTCTGCAAGATGATGACACCAGTGGTTCGGAGACAAGTTCTTTTCTTTGGTTAAACTGTAAAGGTTATCTTTTGTTGTTCTATTTGCCTGTGCCACCATCTTTTTTTCACTGTGGGAACGCTGTGTTTGCGGCGAAAATCGGTTTGTTATATCATGACTAGAAATGATGCCTTGTTCCTGGACCAGGTGTATTTTGCATAGCGACGTAACAAAACTTAATTCGCACAATATTTGACTATTTGTTCTTCAGAATCAAGAGTCCACCTCTTTCAAACAATTTTTTGCTTTCGTTGCACTGGAGACTCAAAGTGTTTTTCATTCTACTTCAGATAAATTTAGCCTATGGACCCTTTAACTTCTTCACAAAGTTCTATCTTCGTCTCACTTAATGTCATTTACGCATATGCGAAATGGTAGTTGTCGTGAAGGCTTGGAAATAGCTTAAACTCATTGGTAGGAAAAACATCTAGACGCTTTCAGTTGCTGATTCGATGGCTTAGCGGTTAATACAGAGGAGACATAATCTCAGATGTCCTATGGTGCGAGGGTTCGAATCCTTGGAGCGGCATGGAATGTTGTGAAAGTTCAAGGTAAGAGGCACAGTCCGTTGGTAGTAAGCAAGGACCGTAGAGGGGAAGGAGAGGGAGAGACGGTAAGTGGACGAAGAACGGAAAGGTGGAGAAAGGTGCTTTCTTTTTTATTCCCCCTAAAAATCCAGGCCCCATTTTATTTAATTTCATCCCCGAAAAAAAGGGAAACCCTTTTTTAGACAGTTCATAATAACCTATGTTGAAACAAAATGACCTAGGTTGAAACAAAATAACCTAGTTCAAAATATTTTGACCTAGCTTGATACCATTTTGACCTAAAGTACATTTCAAACTACAACACGTTCATACGAGAGTTGAAATTTGGTAAGTTCAGCATCATTTAATTTGGCGTTTGTGCAGGATGGGTCTTCGATCTTTGGTATTCGTTTTTGGGATCTAGTTATTTCAGATTGAAATCCGTCCAAAACTCGAAGCGCTCGACCTCAAATAATATCGAAAACTCCAGCATTGGTAGCTCCAAGGATGCGTAGCAGGATTTTTTGTGTACCGGCTTGCAGCCGTCATGCCATGTGCACCTCTCTGATTGGATGATGATTCCTTATTAGCCAATCACAGAAGAGCAAATGTTGTGACGACTGCAAACCGGCACACCAAAATCCAGCTACGCTTCCTTGCTGCATTTTAAAAATATTATTTGAGGTCCAGCGCTTCGAGTTTTGGACAGATTTCAGATATAATGGCATGAGAGGAAACCTCTGGGTTTCAGCTTGCTTGGTGCATGATTTGAAACCTGTACAATGGGAATTTTTTAGTGAAATCGGCTTGGTGCTGGAGCGATCTGAAATCAAGCTTTCCAACCTTGTCTTTCTATTTGTATGCAGAGGTGAATGTCCAACACACGGCTTGAAATTGCGACTCACTGGTCGCCAATGCGACCAAAAATTGAGGACTGGCGACTAGATTTTCAGCACTAGTCACCAGCTGGCGAATCACGTTTTGTCTGATAATCCAGGATAAATGGTAGACAACTGTTGTATTTGAATCTTTATATGATGAAACTGTTCGGAACTGGTAGGTAGAACACGACTCACCTTTCTCTCCTCATTAAAATAATGTATAAATACTACAAGAAAACCGGTTTCTCACATTGTTAATTAATAGCACAAATGTACTGCGATACTTCGGTCACCACGTTTACTAGGCGCCATATTGTTTCAGCGGGTTCATGGGATCGTGGGCGCACTTAAACACCGTATGCTTCTTGCCGGTTACCGTGAATTTTGCACCCGGAAGACGAAGATTCAGCAAGAAGGTTAATTGAAAATTTAAATCCATCGTCAGTTGTGAATGCTGAAAACGTAGATTTAGCCATATTACCGAAGGACCTCCTCGGAACTAGCTTGATATTGATAACATATTGATAATGAAGCTAGACATCGCACAATGAGTTTGAAATTTGCATGGAATCTTCAAAAAGCAACCTGTACCCTTAACGTAAAGTGGGTTGGAGAGCTTGTCCCCTCTGTTGGAAAGCGAACACCTGCAAAATTGACTGTGCTGTTTTTTGTTTTGTTTTTTGTGCTACTTAATAATTATGACTTTCCTTGCATGCAAAATTGGCGACCAAAATTTATGATCTGGCGACCAAATATTCCCCATTAGTCACCAGCTAGAACCTGAGCGAAAAAGTTAATTTCAAGCCCTGCAACACAAACCCTTCATTTTTCTCGGTCTTTTTAATTTTTTAAAAAGTGCTCTACTAATTCTACTAAGTTGTAGAAGGACACGGCTGAATTCTACTCTTGACAATCAATGGTCATTGACATTGTTGGAATGTTTTGTGGACGTATCCTAATGCAGCGAAAAATTAATGATGCTTATCAACGTTTGTAAACGTTTTCTGAATGTTTTGAAATGATTTTTCAATGGTATTGAATGTTTTCTATTTCCGTTGGGGAACATTGCAAAGGTTTCACGGAATGCATTGAGAATGTTTTTGAATGCATTTCAATGTTCCCAAATGTGTTGCACTGAAAAACAGCTCGACGCAATTTTAATTAAGCCTGGTTTTCCCAAAGAGGGTCACAAATGTTCATAATCTCTGTCTACCATTAGCAAATCTTTAAATGAAAATTAATTTTGGCTTGCTAGAATTACATGTACTGTTGTGATGAAAAAATTAAATTCCGCGTTTTTAAAAACTTGTGTTTCACTCTACCTGAATTTCCTGGGAGAGAGAAAAAATATGGAAGTAGACCGTTTCCACCGTAATGGCCTGCACTGTAAAATCCTGACCGAACACCGACCAATCGGAGTGCTCCATATAATAATAATTATTGCAATTATTGCTGGGCTTAAGATAACATTATTCTTTCAATTAAATACAGTACCTGCTGCATTGAACAGTATAATTATGAGATTTGACCTTGGTTATGTTGATAATATATGTATAATTTATCAAAATTGTTCAAGTGGGAAAGAAAATTAATAAAATTATTTCATCAATAGTTCACAACTTACATCAGCACCAGGATCTCCCTGAGGGCCTTGCCCACCTCTTCTTCCTTGCAAACCCTGGCCAATGTAAAGAAAGAAATTAATTTCAGAAGCAATCAGCAAGTCTCACTGCTTGAATCACTGTTAAATCCTTGCAATAACTTGCTGATTGAAGGATTGTGACCAATAGTTTGGTGATAATCCCTAGTAAACTGGACAAGGTTTAAGATTCAATCCTTATTTACAAGTGGGAACAGTGGTTGACTCAAGATTAAGTTGTCACACATTCAAGTGAACCTTTTCACCCAACCTCAGAATTCCTTAGAATACCTCAGACTTGCAAATTGTACAGTAATACCGCTGTATGTCCTTTGCTTGTAGCTGAGGCATTTTTCAAGGCAGCCTGTATACTAGATCTGTAGCTTCAAATCTAAATAAACTCTGACCTGTTTTCCTTGTTCTCCTGCTACTCCTGGGTCCCCTGTGGATCCTTTCTCACCAGGAGATCCTGGTACTCCAGCGGGTCCTGGCACACCAGGGGGTCCCTAGGAATCGTAATGAGAAGTTCAGAATTACATGACATGTAAGAAAAAAATAATGAGTCATGATTACTTCTATTAGAGGAAGCATTCATCAAGGTCATGAAACCTTCAGTGAAAATTCAAGAGGCCAACAGTGTGCATTTTTTTCACTTGCATCCTCTGATTTAGTCTATTCATGGACGCAAACAAATATTGATGACATCTTACAGTGTATGCCATGGATATCACATGAACGATACAATGAAACTGGTGGTTTTGTCCTAGGGATTCGTTAAGGAATTTTATGCCCACTTACTCGGAAGGTTTTTGTGCTAGTGATATTTAAAAAACAGTTAAATTATTGCAGTGATCAATAAGATTTCTTTTTCAATTGTGCAACAATATAATATGTGATTGTACACAAAAAAAAGAGCAAAACAAGGACAAAAGATGACTTACGTAATTTGGCCTTGCACACGGTATTGGTTGTCAAATGCTTATTACCGACAATACCCGACATTTAACTGTTATTTTTTTGCTACAAAGTATTTATCTGGAATAATACCGGAAAAAAAGCTTTTCTATTGTCTGCTGTTTATTTTGTTACTTTCCTTGCGTTTATTTTGCTTTGTTAGCGCACAGCACCAAGACAAAGTGGGTGGAATCAGGAATTTTTTCATTGGGCGTGTTACATTTTGATCTGAAACATCGCACTTTTAATATCGTTTCTATCGTTTGTATCGCTTTAAACTCTCTATCGTTCGTTAGGTTCGCGGCAGCTATCGTTTGAAAGAATGGACCAAAAAAGGTTTAAAGCATTTTGCAGGTTTCAAGGGTTTAGAGCCTTTCAAAGTTTGTACTTTGTGTGAGAGAATTAGTCACGTATTGAGTAAAAATTGTCATGTGCTAGCTGCAACCAAACTTTGTAATTTTCAAAAGTGGAATTTTAACGTGTATTTTGGGTTATCTACAAAGGAAAAATGCAGGAAACCATTGGCAAGTGTTTTACAAACCACCGAAACGATTCAAACCAAACCAGAGATCAAACCATTTGAACGCTAAGCAAACTATAAATTTCTTTTTGGCGTGATGGTTAAAATTTTAGTGCAAAAACTAGTTGCGTAACGCTAGTTCTGCCTCTACAACTCTAAAAGTACTGATTGTCTGTGGATGAACATGTTCACTGCTCTTTTTCTCACTGATTTGAAGTGCAGGTTTTTTCTTTTGTCCTTAATTGAAAACATAAAGTTATTTTGAAGCTTCCTTTTTACCAGCTAAATGCACACGAAATTTACTTTTCATCTCTGTTTTCCAATTATTACAGTTTCCTTGTAATTTTAAAATCAAGCCCTTAATTTAGCATTACATTTTTTGTAATGGCCTTGAACACCAATGCCGTGCACAAGGCCATTTCAAAGTGTCAAGCGACATGCGCCTAATGCCTACAAATGCGGACTTCACAAAGTACACGTAAATCTCACTAAGCTGTGACCTTCTCTAGAACACGTTCCTGCAGATGAGAATGTGTTCTAGAGAACAGGTTATAGAGAACATGTTTGTTCCACATCCGTCCTGCCCCCGTTCAGTATCCGTTCTGTTGCTCCTTCATTACTCGTTCAAGTTTCATTCTGATCATGTTTGTGAACGCGTTCCCTGTTAGGTTAATTCTGAGCGGTACTGTAGACATACTTTTAGTATACCAAAACTATTTTACAGTTATAATTGTAAGATTTTTGAAAAAAATCTCAATCTTGATGAATTTGTAAAAAAGATCTTTCTTCAATGGAAACTTGAAAATTGTGGCTTCCTGTAATTCTGTTTTCACTTATCTTGAAAGTGAAGGTAAACTATTTGTAACATACACGTAAGGGGGATTCAAACATGCACTCACTTTTCATTGAGAGATCCTAGTAATTAACATTATTCTTGAGTTAAGTACTAGATTTTTCTCACCGATTGTCCACGAGGTCCTATTTTTCCAGTGTTTCCCATAACACCCTATTACAGAGTAGAACAAAAAACAAGAATTCATCACCTGAATCAAGCATTACCTTGCATTCAATACTTTAAAGGTTGTGCCGCAGAATGCCTTTGAAGACTTCTGATGCAATAGTAAATTAAATTAAATTTTAAAAAAAAAAATAATAATAATAATAATAATAAAAATAATAATAATAATAATAATTCTTGACCTTCTGTGAACAGAACAACCTGTGATTATATTTAAACACCGCAAGCGTTAACACTGCTTAGCTTTGGCCCAGACTTGGGGCTTAGAAAGTAAGCGTCTTCTGGAGCATGACAGTGGTGTGTGCATACCAATGACTGAAGAGGCCTGCATTCCTCCCAACACATCCAGAATCCCAAGATCTTAAAAAAAAAACAGCCAACCAGAGACCACACCCGAATAACCATCCACCAATGGCATTATCTTTGTCAACACCCCATGCATCTTCCTGATTTCCTTTACCACTATGTTCCTTCTTCCTTTACTCACTATGTTCCTACCCCAAGGCAACAAGAAATCAACAATTGCCAACTCCTGATCTGCTCAATCCAATAAAGTAATGTCAGGACCACCCTCTGTGTTGTTTTGAAGCTCCTATCCCAGCACATCCTCCAACACCCTCAACTCACCCACAATCTCTTTACACCACACTTCACACCATACTTCCAACACAGTACACAGTACACCCGAAACACCATCCCATAATGCCTCCTCTGATACTCCCTCTGTGCCAAACCAGTACAAACACGTCCAACATGCCCGACCGACTCCACCTCTTTGTCACACACTCTACACTCTGTATCTTCATCCTGCTTCTCAATTATGGCCTAAAAAAAAACTCATCAGCAAAGCCTGCTTCTGAGCAGCAAAAAAATACTCCTCCACGCTCTTCCCCAAATACCTAGCTCTAAGAAACAGAAAACAAGCAATTATCTGAAATAATTTTTTCCTGAAATTCTGTACTTTCTTCCGACATTCCCTGTGCAACATGACATCAAGTACTTACCGGGGGACCCGGGGGACCATCAGGACCAGTCTCACCCCGATCACCAGGTAATCCCTAAAAGTAATAAGCAAATAGATTAAAATTTCACTTGGCTTACTTCTTCCCCTCCCAAGAATGCCACTTATATATTTGAATCAATCAAAGCCAGATGATTTTACGCATCAACAAGAGTTACTTAAGACAGCAATAAAACAGGCCATTCAAGGAATAGAAACGAAGGGCACACAGATACTGTTAGTATCAGTGGTGGATCCAGACTAAGAGCTTGGGGGGGGAGGGGGGGCTCTGGCATGCTGGGGGGTTGTCTGCAAAAAGACACTTTAAAAGAGCTTTACTTTTGAAATCCAGAATGGACTAGCTTTTGACACCACTTTTCACTTTAAGAGTAGGTTTCAAAATTTACTTTCCACCTCAAAATTTCACTTTCCAAAATGGATTACAGTATTAACGTTGCTTAGAAATTATTATGTTTTTTTGGTACTGTTAGTGTGTTATCTCATGTTATTGAGATGTCCTAATTTCAATGATTAAATTTTAATTAATCTATGAAATTGGTCTGTCTTCACCTTGAACCACCAGCCCACCAAATTTTTTGCAGTCTGGGTTGAGAAACTAAGTTAGCAAAGTTCACAGGGTCCTTCGATATGCAAATTGAAGCAGCAACAAATGAACACCTCTTCACTTACAAGCCGAACTAAATTACTCTACACTTATTGTTTTCACCAGCCGACACCTTTCTCAGATCTTTGTGGCTAAATAAAACCAACAAATCGATATCTTGGGTTCTAAATGTCCTACAAAGTTGATTCAAACTGGAAAATGAGAGTCAGCTTAAAGTTGAGCTATTTTAAAATGTTTTATTGATGCGCTATGAATCCCTGTATTATTTTGATAACCATTATTCGCGCTGTTTCAGTGTCACCCCTCGGCATAGAAATACCATGAACACTTTCATCGGTATGATGGTGAGAAACATTCGCAGTACCGAAATTTCATCATTTCTAAGCATGTGTAAGTGACCAACCAAGCAATTTTCAACAATAACAACACGGGCTTTTTCAAAGAGAAATAGCGCTTCATTTCCAGATATGTTGATCCGGCGCCCTCGATTTGTCATATTTGTGAAGACTGTTTACATTACAAATTAGCATGGACAGAGATAACTTTTTATTTTTCAACAATTTATGCCATCAGTCAATCCCAAAATCGATCAGGTTGCCAAAGCTTTTTATTTATGATCCAATTTCCATCACTTTCGTGTTCGTCATGTTTATATGTTGTTATTCTTCAAGTTCACATGTTCACATGTCGAAGATGTTTAGATTTTCAATTAAACTTCATTTTGATTTAGGCACTACACCTTATTGTGAAAAGTCAAAATACTAGATGCGTTTCGGAGGGAACGAAACGAAAATTTGTGTTGTGCGATCCAGCCGTAAATAACTCTCTGACTGCCATTAAAAAGTATCACATAACCAACACCTTCGTATTCCCTGCAGTGGCTCTTGTCTTACGTAAAATCAACAGAATACTTGCTGGTAATCGGCTGGAAATTACAGTAATTTTTCATTCCATGTCAATTTGTATTTTTACGAAAATTCCATGGTCGATAATAAACATCAAGACTTAAAATGGGTCTCGGCTTATAGCCGAATATTATGCATTTACAATTTGTGTGGATCAAGTTGAATTTTTTCTTAAAAAGTTTGGGGTCTCGGCTTATAGCCGAGATCAGCTTGTAGCCGAATAAGTACGGTATATGTTATCCCATATTTATTATTAATTTTATTATTTTTTGTTGTATATAATTATCTTAACTCTACACCTCCTAGATTAGGTATGCTACAGTGTATTTGCGGTGTACAGTTATACTTGTCTTTATTAAATTCTCAACCTCGGATAATGCAATTCTTGTGCTCTGATTGGTTCACTCAATCTCGGTTATCAGCTCATATACCTTAGTTTGACCTTATATGGTAAATGATTGCGCTTAGCGTTGCTAAACTAAAAACGTTTACGCCAGAAAGCGAAATTTCTTTCGGTATAAAGCAAAAGGAAAACGTTTTTGTGGAAAGTTTGGATCACTTTCGAAGCTTAGAGATACGCGAAAAGGCAAGAAATGTTTTTGTGATGAGCCTGCGTCTGTCTGACCACGAGGTATTACACAACATCGCATCTTCATCAACTTTTTTCGATTTCGCTAGGATTTTCTCGCTTTTTTCGCTCGTATTTCGTACTTCTAAACTTTTGGAGTTTAAGGTATTTAATAAAACAATAATTGTTTTATTAAATTACCATCTCATATCCAACACGCGCTCATGGAATAATTGTTAAATATTTATATTTATATTTATATTTATATGTGAATAAACTTGGAAACTTAAACAAAAACATAAACATTCAGTTTGTTTTACAGTGTGCTTGTCACTGACATTGTCACCCACCTGGTGTGTAAAAGATTTGAACCTTAAATTGGGTCCGGTCAGTTAAGATGTTTTCCAATAATTAATGGCCGTAAATGGAACTCTGTGGCAAAGCATCGTCTACAGTCTTTGATGGAAGGGAGTTCTTAGATTAGCGAGCCGAAATTCCCGCACTGCAGCTGTTTTTGTCCAATAACATGAAATGTTTTTCAAAACAATACAAGCAACATGAATCAAGCTTTGATGCCAAAACCTCAAGAGCTCTTTATGCACTGAGGCAATGGAATCAACTTCAGGTAAGAACAATCATGTTGTGGAGACAAGAAGAATTCAGAAAGTTCAAAGTCAGACAAGAACTAACCAACAGCAGAAATTGGGTAAAAAATTATGAAGAGAACTGAGTGAAGAGATAAATCATCTTTAGAACCATTTACAGCCACAGTAGACTGTCAGGACATGTAAATCGCTCTCACTGGACATGATTCAAACCAATATAAAATCCCTTTTTATTCCCAACTATAAATGAGAACGAAAAACAAGTACACAAGGCAGGGCTTCTGATATTTCAAGCGGTCACGGAGCCGTGAAACTACAGTAAGGTAAATCCACGAAAATCATGTAAAAATACATGTCAGTACAACATTATTTTAAACTTATCTTGGCTGTTGGGGCTGTTTACTTGCCATAAACCTTCAAATTAAATA
>OX421451.1:2603732-2618732 GCA_949126865.1 Montipora capitata
GTGGGAGAAATGGCGACAAGAAATCATTGAGTTGGAGAAGTTAGAAATACAACGTTGCTACAAGCCAGAGAACTTTGGCCCTGTGAAAGCCTCAGAAGTACATTACTTCTCAGATGCTTCAGAAGAAGGTTATGTACAGTGTACATATCTCCCACTGATAGACGAACAAGGCGAAGTACATTGTTCTTTCATTGTCGGAAAAGGGCAAGTGACGCCCTTAAGGCACACAGCAATCCCAAGGTTGGAGTTGGCTGCAGCTACTATATCAGCAAAAACGAGTGATTTTGTGAGAAACAAGTTGGAGTACAAGGAGATCTGTGACTATTTCTGGACAGACAGCCAAGCAGTCCTTAGATATGTCAACAATGATGCCAAACGCTTCCATGTTTATGTCGCTAACAGGGTACAACAGATCCGTGACCTGACTGATCCTGATTTGGCCTGATGACCACAATTAAGGCCCCTCATTGGTCTTCAAACCAAGGAAGTGCTCATGCTAAAATGCAAAATCATGGATTGTGCCAGGAACAGAATACCACCAAGTATTTTCCTGCGAAAATCTAGCTGTAGCAAAAACAATCAATCTGAGCCTGCTCTCTCTCAACGCTGAAAATTTGAAACTTAAACCATTAACTCCGGGAGTGAGACTTGACAGATTTCACTCAGGTCTAACGCCAGATTATTTTTACTCGTCAACCGGGGGCGTTCCAGGATGCCTGAGGAGTGAATGGCTGAATTCATCTGGTTACCACCCAGCATTAGAGACCTTTAGCACCGACGTTTTCGGGATATTGTGGTTAGTCGTTTGCCGTTAGAGGTTAGCTCTAACTTTGAACTTTAGCAAGCTGTTCCTGTTATGTACATCGGCGCCGCCATCTTGGATTTTTCATTGCTACAACTGCTCTTAAATCAAACAGCTCAAGTTTTCCCAAAACTTATATTTGACCTTCAAAATTGTTCCCAATAGATAGCAAACCGATGTAACAACATGACTGAATTATGTCAGTTTTTGCCAAAGCACATCAAAGCGCCTAGGGGGCCCTTCTAGTTCGGATGCCACATGCTTTTATTGCAGTCAAAGAGGACACATCGCCCGCGTTTGTAGATCGTCTGTCGCCAACAATGAAAACCAGGTCGTACTGTCATCAACTAGTGAAGAAGACTGTTTGAACAGTTTAGTTAGAAATGTACATAACGATATTTTGGACAAGAAATTTGAGTTGTTTGACTTTGTTTAGCCTAATCAGCTTAGTTCGGGTGTCAGAGGCTGCCAAAAAGAAAACATTGTCTTTTGGGAACAGATAAAAGCGTCTAGTTGGCGTTTTTGTCTAGTTTTTGTCTTTTGCGTTAGTAGGCATCTCGGCAACCCAGAACAGAAATGATTGTTCCCTGTTTTTGCCGATACTCACGAGGCAATTACTAAAATTTGGCCAAAAACAAAAAGGTTGCTTGTAGCTGTTATGTAAAATCCCTTCAATATTAGTGCTGCACATAGCAATTTGGTCTATACTTTGAAAAAGACTAATAAAGGTCCCAATGAACGTTCCATACTTACCGCAGGGCCATCTCTTCCAGGGGGACCTCTATCTCCACGTTTCCCCTGAAAGCAAAAAATACAAGCCAATGTTTTAAACAACCTCTAAATTCTTAAATATCAGTGTTACAGCTGTAAGTTGCAAGGCATATTAAGCATCTTTCAAATTTTTGATTTGCAATTACTGAGATTTGTGTTACAGTATAGCCAGGGATTGAGCTAGGATCGTGATCAGTGGGGGACAGTTTGTACCCTTGTCTAACATTGTGGGGGACATTAATTAATTTTTCATTTTTAGAGGGACAGTCAATTTTTTTTTCAGTTTTCTTACCTTCAAACATAGAAACAGGCAAGCCAACAATAACATATTTTATTACCTGTTACTTGTAATTAAAAAAAGTCAATACAAACGAAAAGTTTTAAGTAAATGGTGTCAAGACTTTTTTCCGTTCATTTTTAAACCAAGAGTCAATTACTATGCTTTATCCATGTACTCCAGATCACTCTTGTCTCAGCATCCCTTGAGAACTTCAGTTCCTTTCTTAAATATTGGTAGATACATATGTACCCCTCATAGCTTCTTCATTAACAGCATCCTTGTGTTCTTTGCAGTCTTTTTGTCTTTGGAGAGTTGAGGTTCTCAAACTTGTACACCCTTCTTCCGAAGCAAAAGGGTTTGTTTTTTTTAGACTTCTGACAAAAATAGCAGAACATCGACTCCTTTTTATAGCGCAAGGTATTTGAAACACGCGATAAAATTCCTCCTCATGGTCTGTGTTTCAGCTCGCAACTTTTGTACTGAACTGTACCTCTTGTGTGCTTCTTTTTGAGTTTTTCCCCACATTTTGAAGAGGACAAATTGTCCCCTAATGGCTGTTTTTTTAAGGGACAATTTTTAATATCAGTGTGGGATTGGCGCAATGGCCCCTTGACAAGTGCAAAAAATGGGTGCAACATGGCTAAATGTTTAAATTGAAAGACGTCAACAAGCAATCTTTTTCAACATTATTCAATCACTGCTGGTCTATTTCTTAAATAGAACTAGTGGTACTGTCTTGCATACGCATCGAATTCATTTTACGGTAGCCTTACCCATAACACAAACTTCAGTCTCAAGAATCGATAATCTGGACAACCTTACTTTGTCAGCTTTCCTTGGTGTAAGGATGAAAAATTACTTACTGGAGCTCCAGGAATACCAATGGTGACGACCAAGGGATTACCAGGGGGACCAGGTGGGCCAATGGGTCCTTGCGCTCCATTTGGACCTCGCCGTCCTGGAATTCCCTTTAAAAGAAGGAAAATGAACAAGTGTCAAACTGAAGACTTAAAAGGGAATTGTGTATTAGGGGTGTAATAAATAGAGTGAGTTTCAATTGAGTGTCGTAAAACCAAAACCAAAGTAATTACTTTGGCCAATCAAAAAGGACAGAGACAATCCAGTAAACCAACCAAAACTCATGACAAAGTAATTATACACATAGCCGACACAAAGCACGGGAAGATGTGCACGTGCAAGCCACAATTGGTTTTGGTTTCACTTCTGATTGGTTGAAAAAATGGCATGAGACCTTTGAACCAATCACTGAGTGAAGTTATGCAAAACCAATGCAATTCGCTAATTATTTTCGACACTCAATCGAAAACTGCTCTATAATCCTTGGTTATATTATTTTGATCACTCCACAATGTTTGCAATTTTTTATAAGTACTGTACTTCTGGCCTTGGAACACCTTACCAATAAAACTATCTGCAATTTTTTTCACTGTGATAATAACTACAATAATGCTTTTCATCAATCTTTGCAGGTCTTCATTCATTATGCCACAAACCAAAAAAAATTGCAAAAACCACCATAGTTTGTTTCCTGTTACACACCAAATCCATGCAGTCTTTATTTAACATGTTATAAATGGCAAAATTATTTTCTCTTAACTTACATCAGGTCCATCAGCTCCTGGTTCACCTTGACCACCTTTTGGTCCGGGAGGCCCTGGTAGTCCCTGAAAAAAAATTATATAAATAACTAATATAAACAAGCAATAACTCAAAAATTGTTTATTTTGATTTAAATTTATGGGGAACCTGTACTGTATGTGTTGTGGTTCAAACTTTTTTTTACCACAATTGCTTGTCATCTCGCAATCTGATTGGCTAATTTGCCGTTGTCAATAAGAGTGTAGACAACGCTGCTCACGTCATGCTCACGTCAATTTGTCATGCAATGCAATAGCTAATCAGGAATGATCATTTTGGAAAATAAACCAATCATATTGCAAGAAAGTTATGGACAACGCTTGCTCTTTCTTTGTGACATGATTTTGGTCACGCTCTGAAATGAAACATTTTTGAGCACTGTGATGACCAATATCGTTGTCGATAAGAGTACAGACAATGCTAAACCACTTTCGATTTGTTAAAATTTAATTGCCATAATTTTTTTCAACCCAACTCAATTTTGATTTTTCTTTGTCTACTATTCATCATTATGATCCACAGGAGAGGACAATCAAAATTGATCCAGTTCAAAAAATTAAACCACAACATACTGTATGTACATAGGTCTGCTAACAAATCATGTAAGGATCCATGATACAGTATGTCTAAGTACTTTACGTAACAACGGGATATGAAGATACATGTAAGTGGCACATCGTGTGTGAACTCTTTTAGTTTTAGTAAGCATATACAGTTATTTTTTATTTGCTTGTGAACCATTAATGGGACCTCGAAAAGATAAACTCTTTGTGTTTAAAGTGGCTCAAGCCAGTTTCAAAGCTTTCAAGTAAAGTTCTTATTAGAAGGTTTGGCACTATAACACTGTATCACATATTAGCAATGTTATGGTACCATAAAAACACCATTTATTGCTGAACAAGATGTGGTCATTATTGTGATGCAGTAAATTACCTTGGCAACGGGAAAGCCCAGCAAAAAGGCCCTTTTTTTTTATCTTTTTAACAAATCGAAAGTGGTTCAGCGTTGTCTGTACTCTTATCGACAACGATATTCGTCATCACAATGGTCAAAATGTTGCGCCTCGTGAGTCCACAACAAATTTTGACCACTGTGATGACAAATATCATTGTCAATAAGAGTACAGACAACCCTGAACCACTTTTGATTTGTTTTTACCACAATATTCGATGCCAAAGAAGTGTTTATTTCCGAGTTCGACCAAAATCATGACACGAATAAAGAGCAAGCATTGTCTACAACTTTCTCACAATATGATTGGTTTATTTTCCAAAATGAGCATTCCTGATTGGCTATTGCATTGCGTCACAAATTAATGCGAGCATGATGCGAGCATCATTGTCTAGACTCTTATCGACAATGACAAATTAGCCAATCAGATTGCGAGATTACAAGCAATTGTGGTAAAAAGTTGCATATACATGAACAAGATGAAGATTCTGTAGAGTGGATTCAGAGCCACCTTAACTCTGTGATTTTTTTAAGGTGGCTCTGATTCTGCAGTACAGAATTTTAAAACTTTGCAGAAAGTTTCATCTTGGCCTTCTGATCACTTTTAAGCAATAAAAAAAATGGGGGTCCATGGTTTAATTTTTTTGGATACAAGCAACTACAGACAAAATAAATGGTGTTTTTGCTGGGCTTTCCCATTGCCAAGGAAACTTATTATGTCACAATAATGAGCACATCTTATTCAGCAATAATCAGTATTTCATACAGTCCAATGACATTGCTGTTGCGTGATAAAGAGTGTAGTGTTAATCTTTCTAAACAGAGTGTCTCATTGAAGTGTTGAAAGTGGTTAGAGCCACCTTAAGGTGGCACAACTATCACCTCAATGACCATAGATCTTTGACCTGGGATAAATGTACAGGACACAGGTGTAAGGGAAAGGATAAGGAATTATATCTGTGACAAAATGCAATACTCTGTAATTGAAATATAGTTATTTCCAAATCGTGAATGCATCGATCCAAAGCTGAAGGGCGAACACCTATTTCAGGCATCATGCAGATAGTCAAAATGCAGAAAGGCATAATGGTAAAAGTTATAATGCAAACAGGCATAATGCAAAACAGCATAATGCAAATAGGTATAATGTAAAAAGGCATAACGTAAATAGACATAAAACAAAAAGGCACAACGCAAATAGACAAAGTCCAAAAAGACAACGCGAATAGGCATGATATGAAAAGGGATAATGCAAATAGGCGTAACAAGAAAAGCCATAATGCAAATGGGCATAACTCAAAAGGTATTACTCAAATAGGCATCACGCAAATAGACATCACGCAAATAATCACAACACGACATACAGCTGTAATCAGCAGTCGAAGGACCTGGGCATGCACCAAAGTCAAACCAAGAGCCTTCGTTAAAAGAACGTATCTTTCTTGAGAGATGGTGTTCGAGCGGGCGACATCTTCTTCCAATCACAATGTCTTGGCTTAATATTTGAGGAGAATTCTTACTGAACTATTACGACAGGAAGAAAATGGCTTCGAAAGTGATTATGTTTCCTTTTGACTTGGACAATTAATTGACGTCCTTTTAAGAGCTGAAACTATTTCCCGCAGAGTGCACAGCTATTGTAATCTCTATTCTTCGAAGAATGACAGAAAACTTCTACCATGAAGTGAATGCTACGTGGGTACCTGCTGTCTTTTATACGTTTTTTAATATACCGGTATGTTTTTTATATCTGTGAAGCAGAAAATGCATGATTTGCAGCCATGTTCAAAAGAGTGCTATCTGAACCAGCGGCACAAGTTTTTGCAAGTGCTAGTTTTGTCTTGTTTCCAGCAGTGATTACCCACCCCTCCCCCTTTCCCAACTACATACCCATGGATCCCCCTCTTCCATTTGTTTTGGCATTTTGCCTTTTCGCGTTATGCCTATTTGTGTTATGCCTTTTCGCATTATGTCCATTTGCGTTATATGCCTTTTTGCGTTAATCCTTTTCGCATTATGCCTAGTTGCGTTAGGCCTTTTCGCGGCATGTCTTTTTGCGTGATGCCTTTTCACGTTATGCCTACATGTATTTGTGCGATTAGTTTTACCATTGTGCCTTTCTGCATTTTGACTATCTGCATGATACCTGAAACGGGTGTTCGCCCTTCAGCTTCGGATCCATGCATTCACGATTTGGAAATTACTATGTCAATTATAGAGGACTACATTTTGTCATTGATATACCTCCATAAAAGTACGTATGCTGTGAAATATAATTGCGATGCACTGGCCAGTCCTTGATGTCATAATATGCTTAGGGTAAAAGGAAATACTTACACCTCGTCCTTTGTTTCCTGGACCTCCTTGCTCTCCTTTTAACGCCTGGAGAACAAACAACAAATTCACTTCTCATGGGTTAACAGACACACAAACCGCTAACGTGAACGCATCCCGTAATAGAAAAATACAATTTTTCAAGGACTTCTGCCAACACATATACAACGTTACTTGTAAATCAAACATAGATCTGGATCATAAGAAACTACATATACCAGCTGTCCATGCAGACACTGTTTGCTTCGAATGCTTTCACAAGTACTAAGAGTTAAGTTTCTGTTACAATCTTAAACATTCGTTTTAACTCACCGGATCAATAATTGTTGGTACATCTGAAACAGAGGAAAAATTTGTGCAATGTTAAAGATTCACTTTGAATTATCATTAAATAACGAAATAACAAAAGAAAACACGCACAGCTGTGGAGGAAAAGCGCAATTGCCGCGGGACACTGAAAACTGCGCAGACCGACTGTAAAATGAAAATTCGGTTAGCCTGAATTAGGCCTAAATAACATTCGGTTAGCCTAATTAGGCCTAAATAACATTCAGGTTAGCCTGTTTACGGTTAGCTCTCAATAATAGTGAAGGTAACACCATATTTTACCCTGGGTCTGCACGGTCTGCACAGTCTGCAGTCTCCGTTTTGGCGTGACCGAATTGCCGCGCAGGGTCCAGGACCTCGATTCCATGCAGATATCCTTACAACCGTTCTAAGAAACTGATAACTGATAAATGGGAATTTCCCCTCGTAAACACAGTCTACAGAATTTCGAAAGCCAGGTAAGTTAAAAGGTTATTATTTCCTGTTTTTTTTTTTGTATGTGCGCGTTAGCCTGTGAGCAAGCTCTCGGAATGGCAGGGTGCTCCTTCTGTCTTCTTCCTCCCACCCGCTAATGCGAGAGCTCTCATGTGTGTGTGGAAAGAACATAGCGAATTGTCTTCATTGACTTAAAGCTCTTAAGCTTATAAAAATACTCTTGGCAAACACTTGGCGGATTTTCCAATATCAAGTTTTCGAGCCTATGAAACGAGTTTTCAAACTTTCTTCAGTAAGATAAAAAAGCAGTAATCTTTCTCCGGACTCAAAGACGTATTGTCACAGCATCACGCAAACAATTCCAAGTGTCGGTGATCTGAGGAAAACCAGACGAGTTTTTAAAGAATGTTTCCAGGTTGCAAGCTTCTTGCTCCATCAGGGAACTAAAAAGTTTGCGAACGTTTTCATCAGCCTTGAAATTTGTCTCTCGATTTTGGGGAAGTTTTTTTTTGATACTATGAAAGGTTATTCTTTCATGGGACATTTTTTGGAAAGGACCGCTTAATAAGCTACCGTGGAGCCGTTTGAAGCCACATGGAAAAGGAAAAGACGCGATGCCCCACAATAGGTCTAACGGCCTGGTTTCTTCTCCTATTTTCTGTTACAAATCTAAATCCTGAAAATGCTTTAGAAGTCTTTTATGCAAGTTGACTGAATGGGTGATTGTCTCCTATGGCATGGAATGCAGTACTCGTAATACGATATAAAACTGTTGAAGCCGAAGATACCCGCAGCCGTCCGTGTAAAAGAGTTTCCAGACTTTCCACGCTTATTTGCTTTACTTTTTCAAGTGGTGTTGTAAATAGATATTGGATTTGTTTTCCACGTAAGAGTCATGTTGACTTTGAAAACTTTAATTTAGTAAGAAAGCGTGGAAGCAAACGCTTTGATATCGCTATTACTCGGATTAGGTCTCGAATACCATGATGCAGATCTGAAATTAACTTGAGCACACAGACTACACTTTTTTCAGGAAATGTTTAACGAAAGTTCAGACCAAACCCAACGAGGCAGGGCTTCTTTAGGAAATAACTTATCTTAAAGTAGAAAGGCAAGTAGGCTAACATTTGGGATAGCTTTTCTGGGAAACAATAAAGCATTGATAACCTCCTGCAAATTCTAACAATAATTCATTCAGGCACCGAAGTCATTTCTCTGCATTGAACCAGCGAAAAAAAGCCAGAAAAATCCTATCGCATCAAGTGAATATTGACAATCCACGGGAACAATTGGAAACGAAGAAGCAGACATTTAACTTGAGGGATTTTCTCGGTTTGCGCAGGCGAGCCAAGAATTCGAGGTTGATGAAATGAAACAGCACTTACCATCACCCATTCCGCCGTGCTGAGCATGTGTTTTGCAGATCCATAGTGCGAGATAAACAGCCAACGCTATTTTAGAGTCAAAGAACCCCATTTTTTCAACCCAAATCGCTTAGAAGGGTCGAAACATGAAGGATCAATGGACAACCCTGGGCTTGTGCGTGCTAAGACAGTAAGTAATGCCGCACCGCGCACTGCCCAGCTAGCATTTCACACCCTACACTGTTATGAATGAAGGTTTTGTATTATGTTTCTGGCAAATGCCAAACGTTTGTCGTCTGGGATGCAATACAAGCTTTTGCGGTGTCAAATGATATGGCCAACGCGTACGTAACAAACAAAAGAGCGCTGTAACACAACGTTTTTAAAACTGAAATTTTCTTTACATGTGATTTTACAATAAATGTGACAAATCGAATACTGAATCCAGCGACTGTCGAATCCTGCAAGAAAATATTTTGAGTGTGCCGAACATAATTTCAAGATCCAGAAAAATATATGAAAAGGAGTCACGTGATTTGCCAAAAGTGGGAATACGATAATTTGATTTGTCTCGTATTGAATTGAACAAACCATTCAGGATCATTCAATGAAAAAACTCAAAGAAAACCCTGAGCTCATAAGGTACTCCTTTACAATTCAAAGCATTTACATACATGGTAATATCAGGAGCTACGCCTGGTAAAATGAAAGTGTGGGATTAACTTTGCATCTGGTATGGCTTTGTTTTTTCGGAGCTTTGAAGCCAAAGCGTGACCGTAGACAAACTAGAATGAATGCTCTCTTTTATATTTTTAAAATTTGTCTTGATTTTCACATTCAACATCGAAGTTTTATATGCAACATTAAAGTTTTAAATTTTTCAACGGTGTATCGAAATTAAAAAAAAAAAGTGCTAGGCTACCAAATTGTTTCAAGATATTTTTGAACATTTCCTTTGGCAAAAATTGGGGACTCGAACACAGCCCTAACAAATGGCCTGGCAAATAGTACTAGCCAAATAGCAAAACGTTTCCTACTGAAAGGACCGGCAGTGTAGCAATCCTTTTCCAATGGAAACTCAATGTTTCCTGTAGAAAATTAGAAGAAAGTATTGCTTGTTTGCGTGATTGATTTCCGCGCGCGCGCTCAGCTGGTGCGTGACCAATTCGTGGTCTCCGCGGTAGGTCGAGTGCGTATTTTCAGCCGTCTCCTCCCTCAGAGCTTGAGGACGGTGCCTACTAATTATCTCTGAAAAATGCGTAGTTACCCCCAATTTTATTTTTGGATTCCAAGAGCACTTGCTAAATTCTCCGCCTATTTTTAAACCGCGCAAAAATATCCCTGCATTAGTAAGCACCACCGATAGGAAACCAGAGTATCTCGAGATGCGCAGCACGTATGCGCAACAACAACAATGGGCAATGTCCTTTTGAGACGCTGACGGCAACCGGAAGTGACATGTTTTCCCTTTTAACTTATAATAATAAAAGATTAATTCTTAAGAAACAGCGCATACAACGAAGTCTTGATGCTCTTTACAATGGTAAAATATCGAATATATATGTATATAAGGTAAGAATAGAAATATATAACCATAAAATGAAAAAATAGGTAAATAAAAGTATGTATAGAAAAAAAAAGAAAGTAAATTAGTCAAAAAATTTTGAACAAAGATGTCTTTAACTTAGACAGGACAGGGCCTACAACAGAAAAGGCCTTGTCGCCGTAAGTTTTTATTCTTGACTCTGGAATCTTATGCAGGTTTTTAGTTGAAGACCTTAAGGTTCACGTGTTGCGAAGAGGTTTTGACACCCCTCTAATGTAGGTTGGTACATCTGTTTTTTAATCCTTTAAACACAGTGATAAGAATCTTGAACTGTATTCGTGGTTTAACTGGCAGCCAATGGAGCGATTTAAGGACACACTAACACATTTCCATTGCTAAGTATCTTTTCTTTTCTCCATTAGAGATGATTCGTATAAAAATCTGGAAGACACCACTGTCCTGCGCAATGTTTTCTTGCGGTTGCCGTCTAGTTGCCGTCCGCGTCACAAAAACACGCTTCATAAGTTTTTTAATCCGTTCCGAGCTTACACACCTACCGGTACTACCGGGGCCCCACTACTCGACAAATGAAACCCATCTTAAATGAACCAGCTGGGTATTTAGACCAAAAAATATCAGTTCAGGGAAAGCACTGGGCTCTTTTTCATCAATATAGTGCTTTTACGCTTTGCGTACGACTTCCAACAGTTCTTTGACCAGTGTTAAGTCCACGAGATATGACCGAAGACTGAGAAAATTAACATCCACGTAGCTACGTTTTATTTGTGGGAACATGTGACAGTCCACACGCGATAACCCGCGTGTATGCTCGGAAAATGTTCGTATCCCTTCATTTAATGAAAGAAATGTATATTTAATGATGGGGCTGCCTGTCGTTTGTCAGTCCAAAACTCCCATTAATCCAGAAAATAATAGTAGTATTTTTTAGCTTTCCTGACCTCTCCAGAGTAAACGACACTTCAAAAGCACACATCAGCAACATAAATTTTCATTTATTGTCTCACACAAAACAGTTGAGCATGATATCTGCTCGAGCACTACAAAATATCCGTTCTGTCTCACGCGTACGGATTAAGACAATTCTACATTAAAATTTCAGGGGAAAGGGCTACTGGTGTTTTGTAGTTAATTCATTAGGTATCCAACTTCTTCAGGGCATCTTTCACTGTGGCATCTGAAAGGACAAACAAAAAGATACTTCAAAAAGTAGTAATATTTGTACACCACAGTAGACAGAGGCCTGGCTGCAACAGTTCATTGATTTTAAAACATTTTAAAAGCCTAGTTACAAAAACTATATACATGTATTTTTCAAACACAACCCACATAATTACTGCAAAACAAAGCAGACAGGACCAGTTTGTCTAATACTGGGTCAGTGCCAATTGCTAACAATATTAGGAATGGCCCAATACTGACAGGATGCTGATGGGCTGATGGGCAACTTCTTTCAATAATAATTAATAATAATAATAATATTAATCATCATCATCATCATCATCATCATTAGTTGAAACTGAAGAACTCATTCTGGCAGCCCAAGAACAGGCACCGAGAACAAACTACATGTATGTTAACTTCAACATTGACAAGTCAATGGAATCCCTACTTTGTAGGTTGTGTGGCATAAAGGGTGAAACAATAAATCACATTATTAGTGAGTGCAAGTAGCTAGCACAGAAAGAGCACAAGAGAAGACACAACAATATTGCCAGGTTGGTCCACTGGACGCTCTGCTATAAGCATGAGCTGAGCAAAAGTGAGAAATGGTATGATCACCAACCAGATAGTGTGGTAGTAAACAAAAGATGTAAGATACTGTGGGATATGGTCATACAGTGTGACCATGTTATCAAGGCCAGAAGACCTGGCATTGTTCTTGTTGAAAAGGAGAGTAACAAGGCAATTATTGTGGATATTGCTTCACCGTGGAATCACACAGTGTGTGAAAAGGAGGGTGAAAAGATTGACAAGTATCAAGATTTGAAGAGGGAAGGAAGTGGTACCAGTAGTTGTTGGTGCACTCGTAGCAGTAAGCAAAAGGTTGGATACATGGCTTGATAAGCTGAGGATTACCATTAGGACGGGATTGCTGCAGAAAACATCTTTGTTAGGAACAGCAAGGATTTTAACGAAGGTGTTGGAAAGGCAAAGAAGAAGGAATGACTCAAGGGACCTTTGGCCATTGGATACGGGTCGCTCCCTTGGTGTAATGTTGGTATAACACCCACCAGAGCTAAAGCATTAAGATAATAATAATAATACTAATATTAATACTAATAATAATTATCAAGATCTCACTCATGAGAAAACAACGATGTGGGCTATGCAAAAGGTGGAGGTGATACCAGTTGTTGTAAGAGTTTTGGGAGCAATTCCTAAAAGTCTGAATCATTGTAATTGTAATAATATCTATACCATTTGTCCATGTAATTTCCATGAGAATGATGTAATGCACAGAAAGATAATAAATGTTCATGTTAGATCTAAGCTAAGCTAAAATTGTAGGACACAACAAAAATTATTAGCATGAAATACTATCAAACGTATTATTTAAGTATGACCTTTTTAGCATTGGTATTAGCAAGAGTTAATTGAAGGAAGAAAACTCTTAACTCAGGTTGAAATTGACTGAAACTCAATCTAAATACACATATGGTTATTAATCATGCCTTGCAGAAGTGCAAGGCTTGGTTGATAACCACATAGGCATTGTGACAGCCCACAGCTTACACCACAGGGATTTCTAAAATATCTCTAATGCACTCATTTACTCTTTTCAATACAATTTGACTTCAATGAATGGACATAAACCAGTGTATATCTCACATTGACACATTTTCACTTTGAAGAACACACAAGAAATGGGGTAAGTTGCTAGGAGTTTTGGCACTTGAAATTTAAAGGGCAATTAACTACATCTAAGTCTAAAACGGTTTAGTCAGGAAGTCTTAAATCCAAAATTACAAAACTGTAAAATCGCACACGCTGAAAGACCTTTATCACAATGTCACTGCAAACTGACACACAGTTTTCGTGAATGACATGCTATGTTTTTATTGGAGTAAATGCACTCTACTCAACTTCGTCTGGTGGTAGACAGAGTAAAACCTATCACGTCTCACTCCCAGGAGTCAATGGATTCACAACAATCAAAAATCCTTTGTCACTTACCTTACATTTGTTTATTGTACTATGATGTTGTTGATGGGAATGTGGATGAGTTTGACAAAAAACCCAATGAATCCCATGATGGCAAAACCAATGGCTGTAGCAAGGGCTATTTTCTGAAATTCTAAGAACGAGAAAAGAACACTTACTTAATAACCTACAGTAACAGACATAGCAATATGTTTGCTGCTGGAATAGACGGAGCGGCATACATATATAGAATGCTAAAGGTGGTAATTCAATAACTGTAATCAACAATAATGTTGAAGAAGCTGTATGTTTAAAATTTTGACATCGTGAGTTGTACAGTGGTACTGTAGTACATGTAGCTTTATGTTGTGATGGCACACTACAAAACCTCTTGAAGTGTGACGTCCAGTGCTTGATGAATTATCTTAAAGTTATGTCACTCACTACACACATTTCAATAAAGAATTGCATTCAAAGAGAGGTAATTTGTACTTTGTGTGCACAGGATATACAAATATTTTTGCTGCTGCAGTTAGTGAGCCTGAAGAGTACGAACTAGGCAGCTCTCTAATTGGGAGAAGAACTCATTTTTCTTCAAAACGCAAGGGATTGTGGTCACAGTAAGAAAAAAGGCGCAAGGAATTGTGGAACGGAGGAATTAAGATGCATGGTGCAATCTTGTTTCTCAGAAGATTAGAGCTTCTTGTATCCTCAAACTACAGAATGATTCACTGTCACACAAAAGAAAATTGAAATTGTTCAACCATCTTCAACGGAAAAGGGGCAAGAACTTCAAATACTGCAGGAAACAAATCTTTTAACCACCTCTCAAATTCTCAGGTCTGTGCGGTACATCGTTTCCGAGTTATTTGTCGAAGCATTTTACCCTACTTTTTGTCTTGTATGGAGACGCCATGTGGTCCACCAATATGGTGGCCAGTAATCAATGAAAACAGTCATCTAAAGTTCACATTGTACTTTGCAATGAAAGCCCTTATTTTTCTCTCGTGAGATAAAATACAGATGTATGAACACATCCCCTAGGCCTAATGTACTTGAAAGGCTCAAACTGCAGAGATTCACAGGGATTGACATTTTTTTCGACCAAATAGTTTTGTATCATGGTGCCGTGCAAGGCAACAATTTGGAAATTTAAAGTGCCGTATTTTTGAAATGCAAGATGCCACAGAACTGGAAACTCGACAAAAAAATTTTTCTAGCTCATCTTCAACCTACATTAGATAAAAATTCAGAAGACCTTGCGGGTTTGATTTTAGAATTTGATAACGTCACTGTGAAAAACCATCTATTGTTTTTTTTCCTTCTCTTGAGTGGGATCCAGTTGGAGGTCCAGTTTTGTACTGTCCCT
>OX421451.1:2621232-2638732 GCA_949126865.1 Montipora capitata
GAATAAATGGAACCTACACACATTCATGGACACACATTGGATCTTGTGATTACAAGGAATATCTATCTACTCAAGGATAATCCACACACCGACGACTTGTTCTCTGAACATCTGTCTGTCCTTTTCTACATCAACGCACCACGCCCACCTCTCTCTACTAAAACTATTTAATTCAGGAAAATTAAGTTTGTCCACGTCGATGCACTCAACTCGGACTTAGCAGCTTAAAGTTCGTGCAACTCCATCTTCACGGACATCACTCCAGTACTTGCTCATCTTCATTGGTTGCCAGTTAACTTCAGGGTACTTTTTAAAATTCTAACTTTAAGGTTTAGGGCTATACACGGACTCGCACCGAATTATATATATAACCACTCCTGCTATAATCTCAGGTCCAGTAATGAGCTACTATTAGCACATCCACCCAATAAACTGAAACCAACTCTTGGCTCCAGAACGTTTACTTACGCTGCTCCTACAGAATGGAACTCTCTGCCATCAACCATAAGAAACACATAAGAAAACTGCATTTGACATACTTAAGAAACATTTAAAAACCTACCAGTTTACCCAGGCTTATAAATAGTCAATAATAATCGTCTACTTTTTAACGGTTTTGTAATTTTAAAATAAGAAATAAAGAATACTCTTTTGAAATAATAATACTCTTTTGAAATGTAAGAATTTTAGTCGCTTTAATATACTGGTAGTTTACTTAACTCTATTTATCTCTATTTTTGTGTTTATCTATACACCCTTTGCACTGAATGGCGCCCAAATTTGAATAACAATACTTGATACATCCTTAGCCTCACATTCATGAGAAAAATCCTTTGTCTTGAAACATAAAGACGAGGCTGTATCAAGTATTGTTATTCAAATTTGGGGGCCATTCAGTGCAAAGGGTCTATGTTTGTTTTTTCTTGAGTCCCTGACCTGAACATTTTAACATCTTTTATTTTAACTGGCTGCCTGGCATTTTAACTTTTAGGTTATTCCGGGCAGCCAGCACACCTATCATTTGCTGTATTATTGTTATTATTGTATAATTATTGTATAACTGTTATTAGTTTATTGTAATTATGGGGTGAAATTGTTGTTGTAAACAGCGCATATGAACATTTTATGAAATATGCGCTATACAAATCTAATTGTATTGTAAATAGACGAAATTAAAAAGCAAGCACGAACACGAGAAAGCAGGCTGAATAATGGTGACGAAAAACGGTGAAAAAAGCAAAAAGAATACTGGAAAATAGACTGATTTATAGTAATGAGCAGGCTAGACTAATCGTAAGGTAAGCAAATCTCTGCAAACAAAAGTATAAATAAATAATAACTGAAGTGTTCCGGTCTCAGGCTTGCCCAAATATATATGAAATATGTATAATAGATTTTTTATGCAACGGCCAGCTGAACAAAGTGCAGGCAAGTGCCGAATCTTAGCAGGAAGTGCGACAGGAAGTGAGATCAATTAAGGATCAACACGACTTCATATTAATCATCACATTCATTGATCATTCAGTCCGCATTTTCAGGTCTGTTATAATCTGCCACCATACTCTCCGCATTTGATAGGACTGTACAACGAATATTCTGTGATCTTATTCATTCGACTGCATGCGGCATGCCCCTGTGAGCGTGCTTTGCCATTAGCTTAAAGAAAAAGTATTTTATGTATTTAGTTTTGTATCTGAAGATGGTATGTATTTTAGCTTTAAATGTAATGTCTCGAAGATATTAGGCCAGTTTGTATTTATTCTGAAATTCGAGATGAAATAAAGTTTATGCATGTATGTCTGTTACCTTTAGCAGGGCGCGCGCGCACACTTTGTAATCTACGACTCCAGTGCTTATCATATGGCAGATAAAATGAGTTTTTCCTTGAATATTTAAGGGATCGAATTCTTACAATAAATTGACAAGGGCGGTCTGGAGCTGTGAGTAGGCGTGGGATTTGTCACATATGGTTTAGAGGCCGACATATCTCTCCCTCAATGCCGTACCGGGAGGCAAGGTCGGTAGCAGAAAGCAGCGAAAGGCCAACTGTGTCCAAAAGGATCAGTGCTGTTAACGTAAATTCTGGATTTCTGAACAAGTTTTTATCATAGAAAATTCGCGACAAATTTGTGCTTTCATTTCGCTGTAATTCTCGTGTCAAAGAAACGGTATAATAATGTAAATAAGAGAATAACGATATTTATATTTGCAGATTACCTGTCTTCTTACTACGAAAGTCATGCTCTACATCTCTATGAAATAAGCGCATTCAGAATTTTCTCGTATTTCTTGATAAAAGTATGTTTTGTTTGTTTTGTTTTGTTTTTTTGAAAAAAGGGTTTTTCTGCTTGTATGAAAAATAAGTTTTCTCTCCCGTCCCCTTCTTATGCATGATCTTCGCGGAAATTACATTCTGTCCCTCAATAAACCTGGAACAACCAGTTATGGTCTTAGTTCTCTTTTTTCTTACGTATCAGCTAAGTTGCGGTTTTATCCGTAGCTATGAGTTTACTGGTTTTAAAAGAGAATCCAGGGCTGCATTTTGTACAGCGGCTTTTCTTTTTAATGAATATATATTTAAATATTATGTATTTAGTAGGTATCTGTATATGCTATGTATTTTAGCTTTAAATGTAATGTCTCGAAGATATTAGCTCCTGTAGTTATTCGGAAATTCGAGATGAAATAAAGTTATGCCTGTATGTATGTTACCTTTAGCAGGGCGCGTGCGCACACTTTGTAATCTGCGACTCCAGTGCTTACCATATGACAGACAAAATGACTTTTCCCTTAAATATATAAGCCATCTAATTTTTACGCTATATTGACAAGGGCGGTTTGGAGCTGTGAGTAGGCGTGGGATTTGTCACATATGGTTTAGGGGCCGACATATCTCTCCCTCAATGCCGTACCGGGAGGCAAGGTCGGTAGCAGAAAGCAGCGAAGGGCCAACTGCGTCCAAAAGCGATCGCACGGGCCGAAATCCGGGGATGACTCGTTTGGTACGACGCTCCAGCGCCGGTGTCTGGAGGTACTGCGTTTTTCTCTCTTGTTCAAACATTCCGTCAGCGCACGCGTAAATGTTCTGGCTCTCCGCTACCTAGCCTACCAAAAAAAAATTAACACGCTGGTTTTTTTTTATACCAGCAATATTGACATTTCAGTTGATTTTTTAGGCATAAACGTAACGTAAGAACCGTGCGTGTCTGGTCTTGTCTCAGACAGAGGCGAGAGATGGTTTCATGCAGACTGGGACGCCTAAAATGCTCTGTTGTAAACATGGCGGTTCACGATTGAAGTTGTCTCTCTGGCCTTTCTGTGGACGAATTCCAGGACCTACTGACACAATCTGGGCAAATTTTGAAAGCTAAAACCTTCAATCGATGCGGTATTTTGCTGGTAGGACTGGGTGGCCCGACACTTATGAAAAAACTATGAAATGAGAATCGGGCGTCTTCCCTTGTCATGGAATGGCAGAATTACCCAGAATTCTTTTTGGGCATGAGTGAGGCAACTTAAGAAGCACGAGGCTGGCCCTCATCGAATGGCTGAAGCGCGGCCAGAGGAAATGATTTCTAGCCAGATACTCAGGAGTAGGTCTATTGTTTGCTGTCAACTTAGATTTTGGATTTCTGAGCAGGTCTTTGTAGCATAGAAAATTCGCGACAAGGTTGTGCTTTCATTTCGCTGTAATTCTCGTGTCAAAGAAACGGTATAATAATGTAAATAAGAGAATAATGATATTTATATTTGCAGATTACCTGTCCTCTTACTACGAAAGTCAAGCCCTACATCTCTATGCAATAAGTGCATTCAAAATGTCTTAGTATTACTTGATAAAAGTATTTTTTTTTTTGTTTTGTTTGAAGTCTAGCACCTACCGTTACAATTTGGGCAAGTTTTGAAAGCTAAAACCTTTAATCGATGCGGTATTTTGCTGGTGGGACTGGGTGGCCCGACACTTCTGAAAAAAACTATGAATTGAGAATCGGGAGTCTTCCTTTGTCATGGAATGGCAGAATTACCCAGAATTCTTTGTGGCATCAGCGAGTCATTTTGAGAGGCAAGAGACTGGCCCTCATCGAATGGCTGAAGCGCGGCCAGAGGAAACAATTTTGTAGCCAGATACTCAGGAGTAGGCCTAGTGTGTGCTGTTAACGTAGATTCTGGATTTCTGAACAAGTTTTTATCCTAGAAAACTTGCGACAAAGTTGTACCTTCATTTCTCTGTAATCCTCGTGTCACAAAAACGGTATAATAATGTAAATAAGAGAATAACGAGATGTATATTTGCAGATTACCTGTCCTACTAAAGTCAAACTCTTCATCTCTACGCAATAAGCGCATTCAAAATTTTTATTTATATTACTTTATAAAAGTATGTTATTGTTTTTTAAGCAAAGGGTTTTCCTGCTTATATGAAAATACGCTTTCTCTCCCGTCCTCTTTTTAGGCATGGCCTTCGCGGAAATTACATTCTGCTCCTCAAAAAATTAGAACCAGTTATGGTCTTACGTATCAGCTAACTTGCAGAATGCGCTACCTGATTTTATCCGTACCACTGAGTTTACTGGTTTCAAAAGAGAATCCAGGGCCGCATTGTGTACAGCGGCTTTTCTTTTTAATTAAAATATCCTTAATTATAACACAAACCAAGGACGCCCAGATATGAGGATCGCTCCTTTTTGGGACCAGGGAAGACACCGTCGGATCCAGGTTTTTTTCGCCCCACTTATAAAGAAAAGAACATTTGGTCATTAGGTAGCTTAAGCACACCACGTTGTCGAGACGCAGAGGACAACCGGAATTGAGCTTTTGTCCCTTTTAACACAACCATAGTATCTTTTCGCTATTAGAGATGATTACTTTAAAACTCTGGGAGACACTACTGTCCTGGCATGCAAGAAATTTTCCGTCACTTCTGGTTATCGTCCCCGTCTAAAAAACGTATGAATTGAAAAAGAGGATTGCGTGCCCGCGCTATTCTCTTCCTCTAACAATGTTAGATACACGTCACTTTGGTCTTCCAACAAAAACATGTTGAACAAACGTCATCAAACACGCATGCTACGCGTTCTACATTGTTGATCCAAAAAGTGTTTTATAACAACCTGTAGCCGGGGCTTAAGGTCATTAATTGAATAGGTCGAGAATATAACAGGACGCTTTGAAAAATTGAGTTCAATAGATATTCTATAGGCTTATATACAAGAGCTCTTTCACATTATATCAAAGTCGAAATGTTCCAGCCCCATATTTGCTGGGAGCAATAAATGAAACCTATCAAAATGCTGCATGGACCTACAGACTAAAACCGGAGATATTCCGACGCTCTCAAACATTTTAGTTTGCTTCGTCATCAGAAAGTACAGCCTCATCAGATTTCTAAAGCTACTTTCCGGGATTAATCAGAGCAACTTTCAAGCTGGCTTTTTATGCCGTCATTGAATTGAAATTAAGCAAATCTGCTTAAAAATGGCATCAAAATTACATGATTTTTCTTTCGGCAGGTTTTTCTCTGCTTTTGGAAACCGCCGCAGACGCGCGAGGTGTCCTTTGCAGCATACAAATGCTTAAGTATAACTTAATTCATTTTATCAAGCGGTGGAGAAAATCGCCTCTGATTTAAGCTCAATCATCCCACGGCTGCTATAAACTGAACACATACACCGTGTTGGTACGCACTATTTATCTTCTTGTCCATATGTCGCTTCTACATCATTTCGCGGTTTTCGAACGCCCGGGCTTTTCCCACACCGTTTCCATTTCATCCGTCGATTTTGAAACCAAATCTTGACCTGGGTCTCCGTTAACATGAGACTGGTAGCAAGTTCGTAACGTTGCGGCCGAGTCAAATATTTCTGAGCTTGGAACTGACGTTCTAAAGTGAGCAGCTGATGGCTGGAGAAGGCTGTTCGAGGCCGTCGCTGTTTTCCATTCATAGCAAAACTTTTTGCATAAAAATGGTGAGCGAAATCTGTGTCATATTAAAGAAAAAAAATAAAAAATAAATTATCTAACTGACATTCTAAACAACCAATTAAACTACCCTCAAAGACCCTCAAAGTCTCCTGTCTACACTTTTAGCAATGGATTTAATATTTAAACAAAAAGTTGACTGTATTGAATCTCAGTATTCAATTAAGTAAACTGCGGCTCTTCAGCAGTGTTTTTAATAATTTAATTGGATTCAATTTTCTTCGATCGAACTGAAAAATAAAACTCTTTACACTAAATTTTGTGACAATTTTTCAAAAATTAATTTTCACGCATGTCCTGTAGTGGTTCTATAAAACCCAAGTGGGTGGCTACCCATGCGTCATTGGGCATGCACGTGCCTTAAAAATTTCACGTAGTAAATAAAGGAAATAACGACTTAACTTATTGTATGTAACTACAAAACAAAACATATCCAAAGTAAGCCAATTAAACATAAACTGGCAGATGTAAACAACAACAACAACAACAACAAAAGTTCGGTATAAAAGTTTTCTTGAAATCACTGTTTCAAAACCCTGAACTAATGTTTAGAAATTTGGTCCGTTGGACAACCATAAAAATGCCATTCTGGTAGGAGCACATGAACTCGGAGCGTACAACTTCATCGTCTTTGTGTGACTGCGTTTTTACAGACCGAGTTATTTTTAGATTGATTTTCTCACGAAACCAGACCTTTCAGCTAATTACAAATCTTTCATGAGAAATCAATACCCATAGGATTGAGAATGGTCACTCGTAAAAACCAAATCTTTATTTAAGAACTCGTCTTAAAATAGCTTGATCTGAAAAAATGCCGTTACATAGACTTAGTATATTGTAGGCTCCTGGTTATTGATCCTGACTCGCCGTTGAAATCTGGAAAAGAAAAGGAAAGAGAGTATCTGGAATTTGATCACTGACGCCACGCTTTTAATTCGTAAAATTGTAAATGGTTTGAACCCAGGAGTCATATCATCATTAAGTAAAGCACGATCGTCCGGGTGAGTGTAGTCCTGAGAAGGAATGTTTGAGATGAAATTGACTGACGTTTCGACAACCTGAGCGGGAAGTCATCTTCAGTCATCTTCCTTACTCTGAAGATGACTTCCGCTCAGGTTGTCGAAACGTCAGTCAATGTCATCTCAAACAGTCCTTCTCAGGACTACATTCACCCGGACGATCGTACTTTATTTAGTGATGACTTTTAATTCGAGAACCTCTTTGAATTTTTGGACAAAAACTCAGTTGAAAGATGATCAGTTTATGTAAGTAGATAGATGAATGAAACCTGTAAAAGTAAAGTAAAGTAAAGTAAAGTCACTTTTATTTAACGTCGGTAGGTCCTTCAGTTGTTGTTGAGTTTACAAAGTTTGACACAGCATAAATTTAAGATCCGAGGCAGTCTTAAGGTATTCGTTGAAAAAAAAAAACAATTTTGGAAAAACGCATTTTATTTTGGAACACGTTCTGCAGGCATTTTCCCTTCATAAATTACGCGATATTGCCATTCGTCAGTCAAATTTAGCCCCTTTTCTTTCAAGGACACGATTTCGATGTCTTCATAGTCTTATATTTTTCTTGTTATTATAGGTCTGGCCTGAGATCCACTGTTCGGTCTATAGGTCTAGAGATCTATAGGTCTGGCCTGAGATCTACATGACTGGCGTTTAAATCGCGTCAATGCGTGCAACGTTCAAGATAGGGGAACGTCAGAAATTTGACGGCTAGGTCCTTCATGTGATGTACATGCAGAATTCTTCTCGCTCCAAGAAATCCTAAGGCAAGGTACATACCAAGAGAATACATGAGGTAAGAGAGCCAATTTTTCTGTGTCCCGTGATAATAATTATTAGTATAATTACATAAGTGACTACTGAAAATATTTTGCGCTGATTGGTTGCACCTGAGGTGAAATTACGCGATAATCATCCTAAGTAGTTTTTTTTCAAAATGGCCGCGATTCGTTTTATGTAGGTGACAGACAAAGAAATTAATTGTTTTAAAGAAAAACAAAAATTATTCACCTCAGGTTCGGTAAGTATCGATGAATAAAAGCCTCGACTTCCTCTCGGTTTTTATTCACCGATATTCACATCGCCATCGGTGAATAATTAGTTGTTCCCATGACCGCACGGTCCACTTTTACACGAACTGACCAATAAGGTTTCGTCCTTGAAATAACCGCGCAGTATAACACAGAACTAACAAAAGATTTCCCTTGATTTTCTTCAGTATAAAGCCAAATATGAGGGTTTTCCTCTGGTATCTCAGTCATATTCTCCTTATCCACTGGATAAAATCACTGTCCACTGGATAACTCAATTGGTTTTGCTAGTGTTTATCCGCTGGATAGTGATTTATCCGGTGAATAGCGTTATCCACCTTTTGAAAAACCGAGGCCTGGTGTTTATGCCCTATGAAAGTTAACAGGCGCCAAAACAGGAGAATTTTCAATTCCTATCTCAATTATTTTTATTTTTGTTGTTTTGCGTTTGGTGACGATAATTGTTGGCAATGCCTTTTACCATTCAGTTTCGAATTAGGGCTGGCAGATTGTTGTTGTACTCAGTGAAATGTACGATAAATGTGGTTAACAGCAGTGGCTAAGAACAGAGCAATATATAAACTCAAATCACTGAATACTTTTTATGAATTTTTAGCAAACAGAACATTTTATCCTGAAATTTACATTTTTTCTGCGCATCACGGCAGAGGATATTTTGCTTTTGTTAAACAATTAATTAGAGAGAGAAGTCAAAGCTGAGTGCCTATGTGGCATAGATAGGTCAGTGGTGTGAGAGTAACAAATCAAGTTGTGTTGTTAAAGGCTGACGTAAATGCGTTTGTGGATGCTGTTTTACACTTAAGTAAGAAAAGCATGCAGAACCCCATCGTACAAGCGTTTGCTGTGAACTTAGCCCTAAATCTTGCTATATACCATATTTTGGTGGCCGGTAAAAAAATAAATTATTGTCAGTTTCTGTAAGATTTTAGGCACAAAAAGAAGGAAAGAATATGAGCACTGAGCTATCAAAGAAATTAACTTCATTCAATACTGCTGCGCGCACCAATTGAATACTCTATTCACTACGTTGCTCGCACACAGCTGAAGAATTTGCGGTTGGTAACCCGTTTAGACATGCCTATCAAGAAACACAATGTGGAGTAGAGTGTTTCGTGTGAGAAAACGGAGCGCTAGAATAGAAAGCAGATGCGGGCATTCAGAGATGCACACTGAAGCAATCATCATTTCAAAGACATATCACTGTTGACCTTAAGAACACCACAACACAGCCAGAATGGACTATACTAATCTCCTTCCCCAGCCTAGTTAGCATTTTGTACCCATGGTTCTTAAACTTTTCACTTTCTTGCATGCATACTGTTGTTGATATTTGGGCTTTAGACAGAAGAAATTCGAATTCTTTTAAGCCAGTTAATAAAGTTCAGCGTTAAAACGGGCTAACTATATTACGGAATGAAAACGATTCCACTTCATACTGAGCAGAGTAGCTTACTCAGTACAGTATAGCATGCTCACCTTGAAAGCCAGGAGGATTTCTACCGTAATACCACGTTGGAAAACAAACCGTTGGTTCGCGAGCGTGGAAGCAGTTTGGAAGAGGATTACAGCAGTTGTTTATGTTCTGCCCCCACATCATGGGCTGTACTCTTGGAAGTAATATTGGTCTTCGAACAGTCGTCGTCTGCACCTCATCCTTAGGTTTCGGTTTTGTTGTTTCTTTAGAAACACCTTCATTTAAGATATCGTCGATTCTGAATGATTTATTTTGCATCTTTTCGACAGGAATGATCTCCAAGTCGTAAGCTCAGTCCATGTATCTTGATGATGAATTTAGACGACTGCAGCGCTGGCACCGTGTGTCTCTTTATAAATCGATGTACACTCATGTTAATGTTATTCTACCTATCCCTTGTCCACACACAATTTACAAATTCCATTACCAACCACGTCTATGATTGGCAGCCTGAACGACAATTAGTTTCTAATCTTTTGTTAATGAAAGCTGATGAATTCTAAATAAAGCCAAAAGGAGAAGGATCACGCCCTAATTAGCATTAATTTAGATATAATTTGTACAAAGGTCTTAATCACTCACATTGCCGTTTTGATTGTCGTATTACCAGCGTATCAGTGAAAATATCAATCACTCTCTCATGCAGCTTGTCAAATCCGATATTCACCCTTCGCCTTTTTGTTGCTTGGGATATAGTGTCAAATAAAAAAAAAAGCCTAGTTACATGGAGGGAAAGTGAAACAGTTTTGGGATTAAGGTAGAATTCCTCGATAAGACCCTTTGTTGGCTTTTAGATTCAAATAGATTTTCAAAACCGCATTTTGTAAGCTTTTCTCTGACATTCTTTCGTTTCCCTGTTATTGTCAGACCTGTCATCCAAAATTAGCGATTCCTAAATGCTCAGCTTGGGGTATTAAGGAGTTAGTTTAAGAAATCAAATTTAGGAAATGCAGCTATTAGAGAAAGATTTCGCAAATAATTTGCACAGTTTAAAAGGCCCACACTCCAAAATGCGAGACTACAAATATCTTGAGTTGCGTCCAATCCTGTACCGCGCAGGCGAGTTTGCAAGCAATCTTAAGCCAGCATTTGCGTTGCTTTCTAATAAACCTTCGAACTCTGTGTATACAAATAAAGTACACATTAAAACCTGGGTGCCTTATTTAAGGTACCCACACAAAAGCTGTTTGTTTTTCTGTGCCACCGTTTCAAATTCCCTTCAACAATTACAGATAAAGAAACAAACTTAGCCAATTTTGATTTTCATGCAAATGAATTAAGCGTGGGATAAAGGAATTACCTTCTTTGTCCTGATCTAGGTAGTGTTAGGACATCTCGGCTTTGAACAGGAAATCGCTTGCTCTTTAATCTTCCGCTGTAAATAAACATCACCTTTTGTCCGCGGCAGCTTTTCTTTACGTACTGATCTCGTGTCAGTGAGTCCTTTTATTGGAGATGGAAATTGAATTTAAATCAACTTTTTATGGCACTATTGGAGATGGATTTGCGATGTTTTTTATCTTTGTATCTCAATTAAAGTAATCTTCTTATTTTGGAGGGTTAACCAACATAAAACGATTAGTAAATGAGATAAAATCGTTGGTTACCGCTAGGAGACTTAGTTCTCTTTCCAAGTTATTCAAGAAGTTTTTATATCTCCTGTTTTGGCTAATCACATAAACAAAACTCTACATCACTCGCGGTTTCTTGACGACCAGCATTTCTTGTACGAGTTGTTTGGTTTGAAGAACAAAAACAAACGATAAAATATGATTTCTCAAAGTAATCACAAGCTACCGGCTTGTCTGAAAAGGCAAAACGTAAAGCTCTTCCTTCTACGAGAGTTCAGTTAATGTAATTTGCGATGCAATTGTGTTAATTTTAGTTGATCTATTGATTACTAAAGGTATGACAGGAACGATGAATGAACATTTGAATGTCTTTAGCCTAAATCACTCTTTAAAACAACTGTGGCAGGTTAAGGAAACCTCTTTTCTCCTCTCCCTAACTGAATTCTATTGTTGCATCAAAAGAAGGATTGATGCCGCTTAGGACTGAGTAATACCGTGGCAGTCAAAATGCCATTCGGCAACAGAAATCATCCATATCCTTTCTGGGAATATTATATGCCCAGAATGATTAATTTTAGAGGCAATATATGAGTTCTTTCAAGATACAAACAACTGCGTTATCTTTATATTTGGCTGAACCAAGAAATCACAAGAAAACGTACATACCAACAGTTTGTATAACTTGACCGATTGTTGAAAATGATTATTTTACCAATTGGTTCTTTTTTTTATGGTACAGTACTATGTGGTTACAACTAACTTCTTCTGTGCTGCATGGTTAAAGAAGTTCTTTCAAGTTCAGGCAAATAATCTAAACTCAATTTTTTTTCTACTTTTCATCCGGCGTTTTCTTTATCTCAAAAAAACTGGTAATTTCGGTTTAAATTGACTGCAGAACAATGCCATGCCTTGTTTGCAGCTACCTAGGATAAATATACACACTAAATTACAGCTTTCTTGTGACGGTTAGATGGTCTAAGATGGGTGTTTGTTCTCAGTATTCAACTCCCTCGGCTTCACGCTCTCCTTTTCAGTTAAGGACGGTGCCTACTAATTCAAAGGTTTTTTTTTTGTTATTGAAATCCAAAAAGAAAATTTGGGGTAACCACGCATTTTTCGAAGACAATTAATCAACAAAATTTGAAAAAAGCTTTAAAATGCAAAGCAATGTATGGCGTTCTTTTCGGCCAAATTGAAGCTTAATTATCTCTGAAAAATGCGTGGTTACCCCCAATTTTCTTTTTGGATACCAAGAGCACTTGCTAAATTCTGCTTTCTCCGCATGGTTTTGAACAGCGCAAAAATATCCGTGTATTAATAAGCACCACCCATAGGAAATCCGAGTATCTCGAGATGCGCAGAACGTATGCGCAATAACAATAGTATGCACCGTCCTTAAAACCGCTCCGTTGGCGTGATAGGAGAGAATGTTTCACCATGCATGCTGAAGCAGTGTCTCGCGGCATGCATAAGACAAAATCGTCAGAATATCTTTCTCAAAAAAGCAGGATAAAACGTCTTTCTGTTGAAAGGAAATTAGACTGACCTGAAATATCACTCTTCAGTGAAAGAAAAGCAGTACGAAGCTAAAAGGTCGGTGATAAATCTTTTAAATTATCCAATATGATGGGAAAATGGAATTATAATCTTCGATGTTTATTACATTGTTGAACGGAAATCCTCTTAATGCATTGGGTTTTTAAGTTTGGAAGACCTAATTTAAATCAGCATCATAGATGTGGCAATTGATATCACAAAATTTAAAACGGCTACTAGCCTTAGAACGATGTCAATTTTTGCAACAAGAAATGACGAACTATTATCGACCTCTTGATTACAAATTTTTGAAACATGCGTCCGTGCCTTTCACTCACATCTGTTGTTATGTGCTGGAATATCCAAGAGATGTCAGCGAACCAGGCATAAATGAAAAGAACTCCCGAGTACGATATAATAAAGGCACGCAAAAAGTGTGACAAAGAGTAGTCATCCTTTTTCACTATTATTTAATTGGTTTTACACTCTTACATTAGCTTAAAGATTAAGTTAAGCAGTTCGTAAAGCAAGCTTACTGTCTTTTATGGCCACTCAGGTATTGATCTTGATTAACTTCGAACTCCAAGTTCCACCGTAGACAACAATTGTTGACTTTCTTGATTTACTGGATTCTTTTCACTCTCTTGATTTTCTCTACATGTGTAGACAAATTCGTAAGGATGGCTTCATAATGAACTTTGAACTCTTTGTCTTCTTCCTTTCTTTGGTCTCTCCGGAGTATAGCACGGTCAAAGGTGATAGCGCCACCATAGTTATCACAGTTGATTATAGCTTCTTCGCAGTATCGCATGAGTTTAATCACAGCCGGCCGAGGGTAAGCCCTCGGGCAAAAGAGTTATTACTTACAAGCCTGCTTTTATACTTTTACTGTAAGCATCTAGAATATTCTGTTGCTATTTCGAATGTACTACAAAGATTACTTTTTGTGGAAACTGCTGAGTCACATCAAAGAAATATCTTGAATATTACAGATTGTAAGACAATTCTAGAAATGTCTGGAATTGCACGACAGATAAACTAAAAGTAATTCTGATCCTCATAACACTGTGCTTTCAGTTGATATCCACCCTTAGCCAACTCGACCTATCAAAAATTCAAGAATAGATTCTTTGATCAAATGTTATCGTTGTGGGGAGTTCGGGTAACTCTCAAGAATCTTTAAATTTATCAGAACTAAAGATGCGGTCAAGCGGTGTTTGGTGGTTGCAATACGACTGAATTTTTTATACTAAAAAGAGGCTATTCAAAATACGTATGAAAGTAATTATTAAAGTTATTATTGCCACAAAAAAAATTCACGATTCACCGAGACAGGAAAATGTGGTTTTATCAGTTGATACAGCGGTTTTCAATTGAGTTTCATAAAACAATTACCAAAGTAATTACTTCGACCAATCACAGCTGGTGCAAACAGTGCCGCAAACCAATCCAAATTTGTAGCAATTCCGTGTAACTTGCTCACAACTACTACTATGGCCGAGCTAAAGCACGCCTCCTCCAGGTTTCCTATCCAACATAGCTGTTCTCAGTTCTTCGCGCAGAATGCCTGGACATCATGAATAATTCATAATCACTGAAGCGGCAAATTCGAATGCGATCGCGTTTTGAAGAGCCATAAATTAGAGAAGAATGGGTCGAAACTAGGCAACTAGGGTTCACAAAATTCACTTTCCCGAGTCTCAGAAATGATAATTTCAAGGTTCACGCACGGCTTCTTGAAAATCAAGGATTAGTCTACAATTTGCATTAAAAAAGAATGAAATTGAGAAAGTAGAAGTTTTATGTTTTTCCACTTGAATATACGGAAAATTTTGCAAATTTTCGTATGGACAGTAATTTTGAAGAGCAATTTTGGGAAAACTAACATACCTTCTAGACTTTCACGCACGGCAAATGGCAGATGAGTATGTCCTTGAAAAGAATCCGTTTTAATTTCGAAAATTGGTCACGAGGAACCCTTATGTTTTTCAGTTTGAAAATTATTAGTCGTAGTTTCATTTGAAAATGGCGCGTTTAGAGCTGGCGAGCTATTGTTTTCAGCCCAGACATGAATAACAATGCCTGTCAAATGAAACAATGCCTATTGTTGAAAACACTCCGCATGAAAAAAATATTCACATCTACCGCGAATTTTAAGATTGCCATAAGGATCAGCTGTTTTACTCAGGACCTTCGGACAAAACAAAGATGATGTCGTGCGCGACCAATAAATACGATAGTAATCGGGAGCTCTTTTCAGAGCTCTTCGAAAAACCGATCCATCCATTGTTAATTCACATCGTGCCGCCATACGTTGATGTTACAAACTATACTTACGATTTTCAAGTGAACGGAGAAGGTTTATGGAAATAGAGGGACGTTTGCGGGAAACCGGCCATTTTGTTCGAACTTCTGCAAATAAGAATCCTTCCCTTCGCCTACAAATTAGAGGAATCTGGTCGTGAGCGCGTGGGCCACGCACTGGGCGAAAGCATCCGCCGATTCCACAAGAAGATCGTTTCAACGAAAGATGGCAGAAAAAGGAAAGAAATGAAGGGGAAGACGTGGATAACGTTGTCGGTCAAACCAAAATGTTCTAGTTAAAGCTTCTCTTTCTTTCGCAACAAAGAAAAGGCACGCGCGCGCTCGATCATAAGCTACTCAAGATTCAGGCGAAACAAGTCTATTCACTTTATTTAAAAATCGACATTTAAATTTTCGTAGGCACGAATGCCTGTGAAGGCACCACATTTGTTGCCGTGGGTTTGGCGGAAGGTAAGAGTTGCCCTATTCACCCTCTCAGCGTCGAGAAGGGCTTTGTACAAGAGGAAGCTTTGCGCTTACTAAGAACAAACTCGGTTAAAGAATCCTTTGAGTCAAAAAAGTTACAGTTCTTAACTCGCCTTTTAGAACGAGGCTACCCCAAAAGCTTCGTCGAGGATATCTTGCCAGAGCAAGAATTCCTTCACTTTAATTTAACAACCAAGGAGTTACAAACGGTAAGGGCCGAGTGATAGCGTTACAACAAAACGCATCGGGAACCTTCTCGCAACCAAGATCCGTCAGCCTCTTATTCATTTCGATTCAATACAATACATACAATGTTCTTTATTTTGAGAGGGTAATACATGATTAACCCAGTAAAGAGTTTTCTAACACATGGCCCTCTAAAAAGCGAAAGCCTTTTAAATGTTATACTTATCCGCATTTCATTGACAGAAAGCGAGGGAGAAACGCGCTAAAAGATACAATCACTTTACATTCACGCACAAGCAACGTAACAAACTTAAATTAAGCTCACTGCTGATTGCCACAGGCCTTAATCACACGGCGGCCATCTTGAGTCGCGAGGGATTGAAAAGTTTTGTTTTTGTGCACCGAAACTCGTTTCCAAACATTGAGCAAGAAAGTTCTTTTTCTCGATTGTTTCGCTCTGTTAAACATTGATTCGAGTTGATTCATTTTTTTTTGACAAATTTCAGTCTGTCGATTGCACGTAAAAAACTGTGCCGGAAAATAGCGGACTTTTTGGTTATGTTTGTTTTGAACAAGAGGCCGAGAGCATTTTCCAGTAAATGCGAAATCCTAAAACAGGCATTTTGCGAGATCAGAAATGGTCAATGCAAATTTGAAATGTTTGTGAAAGTCGGCTTGTAATGCATTCTCAAAGTGTGATATCGAGGAACAATAGTGAAAACAATAACTTGAAACGTCCTTTGTTTCTTAGCTCCGCCCTGACAAGTTTAATTAGCAAAGCAGAATTCCCCAAGGGAGAAAGAGCACGTAATATTTGACCAATGAGAACCATTTGAGTCATTCTTGGCCGCTAATTTTACTGATCTATAATTTTTATTGCTCTGGAAGAAAATGTCCGGAGAACAATAGGCATTCTGCCCGATTCCACGCTTTCCAAGCTGATATCGCTTCAGTTTCCGGTTGTGTACTAGTTAAGATGCTTTTTCCTCCGAGTGTCTAACACAATGACTGGCTACCTTCAACCTTCTGAAATCCTTTTTTGATGATACTGGTGGTAAATTTCCATATAATTCTTTGTTGGTAAATTTATCTTGCCAAGACAAATGAAATACAATACGTAAAATTTTGCCTTATAACATCTATCTAATTTCTTCTCCATAGCTTTCGTGACTGTCCGTGTCTCGCTTCCATAAAGCAGGATGGATTCTACAGAGGCCATGAAAAACCTTTTCTTGATATTCCTTCCTAAATTTGCCTTTCATATTCTCCTCAACCTGTGGCAAACTGATCATGCCAGAGCCTTTCGGACTTCGAAATATTTTGCAGAGCTTTTAAACCATCCACCGAGATATTTTAAATTGCTCACCGATTTTATTTCCTCATCATTCTTTTTGCCTTGATGGTAGTTTCTCCTCCCTGGTTGAAATGCATCACTTCTGTCTTCCAGGAGTTAAGATGTAATGCGAGTTTCGCTGCTTCGAATTCCACTGATGCCAGCATTTCTTGAACTTGATATATCTCCTCTGTCGTCAGCAAAGTCCGTGTCAGTTGTGAGCACTGGGTTATGACGACGACTCCTCCCTCGATCAACCTTGAAGCCAAGATCTTCCTCTCTCCCATGTACTGCTCGTCGCATTGCATAGTCCAGCATGATAGCGACAATGTACGGTGCCAAGCTAAGGTATCTCCCAGCAAAACCCTTGCCTTTATTTCAATGAAGTCAGTTTCTCCATCAGGTGTTATGACAAAGACTTTCGTCTTTGATAAAGTAAGCCAATTGCATCTATCAATTTTCTGGAATGTCGCAATGAGAAACTGCAACTTTCTTCCCTTATGTACACTGTCAAATAGAGTTCTAAAAGTCCTTTAATTTTTTTACCTGGTCGGTTATGCCTTTTT
>OX421451.1:2646232-2658732 GCA_949126865.1 Montipora capitata
CATCACTGCCGGACCACTTAACCATCATTTTCTGGATAACAGCATGCTTTTAAATGTAGGGAGAAACTTAACCATTAATAGCAATAGTTTTATTCTAGAGCGTTGAAAACGATTGAGTCGATTTCCGGGAAAATGACAAACAGTTAATGTTTGTATACCGCAAACACTTCACGAAGGCGTAGATCATGTGATAAAAAAGACAGGACTGTTAAATCTTCAAATGTTAACAAATTTGAGCAAATTTACCTTTATAATAAAGTTTTTTACCTAAGGAACACCAAATGAGCAAGCTCTTGTGTTGTGTAAAGCTGTACGTCATCAGAAAGACGCCACGCCCTTACTGTAAATCTCTCTCTTAAACTGAAAAACACTTCTTTTTCCCAAAAGGAAATAAATATTCAGTTATTTGGTAATCGGACATTATGGAAGCATATCTTGCAGAAATTTTCCGTGAATTACCTGTACAAATTTGAAGTATCATTTTTTGTTTTCTCTAAGATTCTAGGAACATAATTGTCAACGCAGAACTTAATGACTCAATTTACAGATCAATGGTAAAACTGCAAACTAAGGGCTGCTAATTTCACGAATAATACGCAGAAAACTGTTTAATATCTGCTTTCAGTCGTTGCAAACTTTTAAATTTTTTTGTTAAATTCGTGATTTTTTACAAAATAAAAAAAGCGACGCATTGAAATAGAAAATTTGCAAAATAAAAAGGTTTTTTTCTCGATTGTTTGGGAATTTTCCTCGACAATTTCTGCTGTAAATAACCGTTTATTAACAACTTATTCATTATACTGTACCCATTCTCGCGGATGAGGATTTGAAAAGTTAGTCCATCACGGTCAACTATTAATGGAAACTATCTTGAACATTTGAGATCAGTAAAATGATCAGTAAAAATGGTATCGATAAATTGTGTATGTAGGAGTTGCTTTGATCAGAAGAAAGCACCCTTCTTATTAATCTATACGTATACATTTGATTTAGCCGAAATCAGGTTAAAAAAATAAAACGGTACTCAGCGAATTTATCCACATGAATCGCTTTGCTTGCAATCATTTTTAACAACTTAAGAGTACAACTGAATCTGTTTTTGAAGTTTTCCCCAACAATCAACCTTAGCTTATGCTTTAATCGTCATAGCTATTCTTGTTCAGCGAGAGAAGAAATATTGTCTTTAACCTAAGCCTCGCAAGGCTTAGATCAGCTGAGAAAGTTCAATTCTATTGCTTATGGGACCGAAACAAGCTACTAAAAAGATAGTCAGGGAGGAACTCTTTGTCAGAGAATATTACTTACATTTTGGTAGATACACTGGAGCAGGTATAGTAACCGTTCCTGGCATGGACTGCAAAGACATGAAACGCGGCTCAGCTACAGACTGGCTCATTGCTGTGAAGCCGGTGGTTTGTTGACACGGTTGGCAATTACACACATTTGGCGGAGCAATTGGCTCACGTTTGGGTAAAGGCGGTGCCACAGAAAATGCGGATTTTCTCTCACTCTCGTTCTCTATCTCCGGCATTTTGGACTCGAGTGATTTCTTTCCCATGAGGGAGTCCACGCTAAAGGATGACGAGTTTTGCATGGTAGAATTTTACGCCCTCAGTTGTGCTTCCTTTGCTAATTTGAAAAAAAGTGTTTGCTCAAATTAAGAATACACGTTTTATATGGGAAGGAAATTCAAAGGGACCTTTTGTCGACGTGAAGGGATCATTTGGCGCTATTATTTATGGCTCACGTCGTAAAGATAATAAATATCACTTATTAATCCAAGAGTTCATTTATTAACAAAGGTCATTATTATTCGGTTTGATACTTTGCAAGTCATTCATTATGTAATTGTTCAGTTCCAGGAGTGAAATCAATGATATATTGCGTATAACTATCTTTTCCTCCGGAAAATATACAAGTAGGAAATGTGAAATGGATAATTGTTTTGAAAGATGATTTTTTTTACTTTCGTTTTTAAAGCGCTGTTGATTTTAAGAGGTTTTGTTAAATTTGTGAAATTTACACTTTTATAAGCTTGGAAAGGAAGTTGCTCTAACAGAAACAATTGTTTGCGTATCACTTGATGGAAATTGCACTTTTCATGTAAAAAAGAAGAAGAAGAATTGAAAAACATGAATACCTTTGCGATTCCAATCCCTGCGTTCTGATTGGTGGAATTTCCCAGGTGAATTCTGTTACGCTATTTGATTGGTTATGCGACCGCAGATGGCCCAGCTGCGGTTCAACTTAATAGCCGTTTGTTAGCTATTACTGCAATTTTCGCCTCATTTTATTGTAAATATACACTTCATAACAATTACCTATGACCATTTAAAAAGGAGAAATGAGCTCTATTTAACGCATACACACATATAGTTCATCCGCGTTTACTGACTTAACAAAATTTTCCAAAATAAACAATCGACGCCTCGTTGCATTATGAAATCAACAGTATTTTCAGAGAGTCAACCTTTCTTTTCCCTCAAAGTATTTGTTACTCTATGTGCGGTTCATTTGAAAATGCTTCATACAGAGCAATTTTGCGTTCACCAAAACTGAGACATTACCCAACAACATAATTAAGCGTATACGTTTAAAATGTCAAGTGGAACTGATCATATTTAAGAAATTTCATTAAACTAATGGATATCCTACAATCAATAAATTTTGAAAAGAGTATTTTATCTTCAGTTTTGTAATAATGATGACGGTCTAACTTTTTAATAATCGTTCTTTAATTATTTCATTTAATTTCTTTTATCAAGAAGCACTGCTCTCCTCGACGAGGGGTTTTTCGCGGAAATTATTTTTGACACAACGAAACAAGATTTCATGTTCTTTAAGAAAAAGAAAACGATCTCAAACAACTTCCTTAACAGAATGTTTACAATGACCCATGGGGTGGAAAAAATTTACCAATTTGTCATCGGAAGCCTCTTGGTTATTTATTGACGCAAAATTATCCAAACGGAAATTTCATTTCTTTTTATAATTTCGCAGACATTTTATACAGCATTATAGTTCCATGAATTACCAATAATCATTAAGTGCCCAAACGACTAACTTACTACTCAATTCTGACAACTAAAACAAGCAAAACATTTTAATGTCAGTATTCTCTTAAGTGAAAACTCGCGGCGTTGATATATCGATACAAAAACAAATTTCAGGGATTGGTATCTAGATTTATCAACAAAGGCTTAACACTCACAATTTTGGTAAATTTAATTATTTGCAAGAGGTATGATGTTAGAGTTTGACTTTGTAAGTGAAAGCTGTTTAAATTTTTTTAAAAAATACTACAATTGTGTTACAATTCCCTTAAAAGGAGAAGAAAGAGCAAATGCCATTTACACGAGTTTTCAAATTATATATTTTTTTCCATGCGTCCTATTGAATCCAAACAAGACAGAAAACTATTGTGATGACGAGAACTTAAAGATATTTGATATTCAAATAAAGCGGAAAGAGGCAGATAAGATCCCTTGTGTTCAGTTTACAATAGAGAGCTGGTGAAGGATGAGGGCAACATGACCACACGCCGTTCATGTTAAGCTCTGTTTCGAAGAAATAAATGTCGTATTTGCGACATAACTTTGAGAATTCCCTTAACTGAAAATTAAAATATTTCATCTTCTCTTATCTGTACGGAGAATGTATGTATGCAGTGTTTTCGTCTTATTTCAAACAGTTGTATTCTAAATCGTCCTTCTTCTTGAGCTTTCAAGCGGCCATTTAAGCGCTTTCTTGCTTCTACCAGCCGAGTCTCAATTCAGTGCGCAATCTCAAAATCCTAAATAATGTCAGTACAATGAGAAAACTCATTGCCATATGAGAATATATTTTGTGTATTTTTCACTCTAAGGTAAACCATGTATAAAATTTCCCGCGATCGAATATTCTATTTCTAACCTTGAACTGATTCGCAAATCAGTGATCATGATTGATCGTTCGATTTGATCTTTTTTTTTTTACATCATTACATACGTGTAAAAAGGACAAGTTCAATATTTGTTTGCCAGCATAGACGGCATGCATAACAAAACAACAACTTGAATGATTTTCGATACATATTTAATTTGATCTTGACCATAAATCGAAATGAGAAAATTAAACGGCTGCTCAGAGATGCGCGGACTACTCCGCATTGTATTAAAACAACTGCGTACCATTTCTAAAGGTTTAACTTGAACTGGGCGTTTGGAAATTGGTTGCCAACGGATGTGTCGACTCGCACCCTCTTACGATACTTTTTAAAGGATAAAAAGTTGATAAACGAGAGTAAAATGTCAAAGTTCCATTAAAAGGATTTAAGTCTTAGAACTCTGCGGGGTACTTTCAGCTTTGCTAGTTTGAGCACCCCTATATGCAAAAAACCGGCTTTCAATGAGTCAGATCACGCATCACCTGTAAAGCTGAATTTGCAGTTCGAATAAATCATCGAAATTCAATTGAAACTAGGTATACTTTTGTTTGAAGATGTAGAGAAAAAGATTTTTGGTTTTAGACCTGAATACATCATCCATGATTTATCAAAAGTCGAAGTTGGCAGCAGAAAAAGTGGAGTAACATTTTTCGTGGAGATCCTTGTGACAAATGAAGATGAATTGAACTTTAATGGTAACGAGAAGAATGATGTAGAGGATATTAAAGATTAAATTGATGTAACTTGGCCGCTGGGTTCCCTGTTGTAACTTTTCTCAAACATTTTCAATCTTTTCCTGCCTTTTAAATCACCACTTTACAAAGAAAGATTTTTGTAATTCTTATCTCCGACCTTTATAAAGCATGAAATTTCAGTTGATTTATTTAAATGAAAAAAACAAACAGCAGAGACTTTAATTTAAGTCATTCTCGTATCAATTTGTGCGAAGGAAACATAAAAGCCGCCTACGGGTTTTTCAGAAGCGTGTCTTAAAAGCTTGCTGCGAACGTACGTGCAGAATGAAGGACTTTGCTTTATCGGCGAATACCCAGGGATGTTTTGTGCCTTCGTTAGCTGATAATAGAGCCGCCTTGAAGATTGCTTTTATGAAGTATTTCTTTAGATTTGAAATTTTTGATACATGTAACCACTGAACCCGAATATTAATCCTCATGTGAAACATATGACAATTCACATAAAGAACACAAATCTCTGTTTGATTAAAGTGAAAAGATGCCGGATTAAAGGTCCTTTATCCATCAAGCTGTGAAGATAAAATAGGGAAATACGATTTCATCGTGAAACAACAGATTTCAAAGTTTTCATGGGGGAATCGATTCAAAGAAACACCGCGTTAAGTCCATTGTGAAAGCACTTCCCAGGCTGAAGCGCCAGGTTTGAGTAATCACTTCTAGCTTGCATGTTGTTTCATTCAGCATTCAGTCCGGCATCACAGCTAGTCTGAAGCTTCTTAGATTAGTGCTAAATATTTATCTTTTAGCGCAAATAATTAGAAAGTACTCGAGGTTTGGTGAGATTCATTATTTCGATGCACCTGCGAGTCTTGACCCATTAAGAAAAATTCAGTGAACCCTCGTCTCGACAATAGCCAATTCAGAAAAATCGTTCAAATGAACGGATTGTTTTGGAAGAACAAATCGTGACTGGGCTAGTTAAAAAGACGTTTTAAAAAGGATGAATTGTTTTAAACACAGTTGAACAATTGGCACAAGGAAAACAGTATCGATTTAGTGAATTTAAACGACCAGAAGGATATTACGGCAAATATTACACGGAATAAGTCAGTGAGGTTTGATATTTCATAAAACAACAGAGAGCTTTGCTCAAGTGCTCCTCAAAGGGATTTAGTGTTGTTTATTTTGTAAAAAGAAACGCGGTTACATCTGCTCTAAATTTAAACAAAGAAAGTTTGAGTTATTAAGATAATTGTCTGTGACGAAGCTATTGATTATCATTTAGTGAGGCTTAATGGTGCGGACCATAAAATTGTTATTTTAATAAACATTTTAAGCGTGAGGTGTGTATTTCAGTTCCAAACTTGAGACACTTTTATAGGGAAAATTAAAATATTCAAGAAAATTGACTACATAAATGTATGATAGTTTATAATCTTTCTTTTTTTCTCGTAGAAAAACAACCGCTTTCTTTGTTCAGAACTGACGTTGGCTTATCCCTGGTTTTCAAGTTTCGGAATTATGAGTTATAAGGCCAATGTTAGCGTATACATATAAAGAAGATTTAGTGCTATGCCACTGCCAAAGAAAAACTCTGTTTCCATCTGAACGCAAAGTGGATAAAAAAATCGAGTTTTTCAAGAAAAAAAACTTCTTGTCAAAGATTTTGTATTCATAGTTGAGAAATATACAGGCTCCTTTAAGTTGATTTTGGAAAACTCACGGACTAAAACCCCTCCAATGCTAATGAAATTTTAACCGATTGCTGTGAGCTGTGAATAGAGTGCTAGGACGCATGCACTTTTCCTCTGAATTGAAGTTTCCACATTTTTTTTTTCTTTCGGTCGGTAAATCGGCTTTAGTAAGCGATCATGATTTTCGATAACATTTCGTTTATAAAACGATATTCCAGAAATCCCGGCGCCTCTTTCACTTATCATTGATGCTAAAGATTGGCTTTCAGTTCAAGGCTTTTATGCCAGTTGACCTACGTCATTTCGGGCTGAGAGTTCAAAAAGAGGATGAGGTTTTACATTGCAGAAGACATGCAAAGATAATATTAGTTGGTCTGATCTGTAACGCATACTTTTCGTGGATTTGAACCGTCCACAATTTCACCGTTTCGCAAATATAACCCATTTATTTTCCTTTTCTCTATTGGTTTTATTATACTGTGCCGTCCGTGCTACCTGCGGCTTCATTGCAGCTTTTGACCTCAACAGTAACGGAAATTTACGCTTATCAGTCCGCAATGGAAGCACGCTATGTTTTACGCCGAAGGGCAAATCTTGGTTCCATGAATAAGGGATCGATATGACCATTGCAATTGCTTGACAATGATGTAATATGGTATTTTTTCAAGTTAAGAATAATTCGGTTCAATGACACCAATGTTTTACTTTTTTGTGGACAAGTGATTTGATGAATGCTAACGGAGAGTTCACTATGATCGGCGGCTCCAAGCTTCGCTTCCAGAGACTGGTTACATTTAACAAAGAAAATTCAACCCTTCTTCTAGTTTTATACAATTTAAAAGTTGTTACCCAATAAAAGCTAATTTTTAGTCAGATGCTTTTCCAAGGCCCAGTGCTAGAACTGCGCGCTTGGAAACGTTTGACATTGAAATCTTCTTTAGGAGAAATTTCGCTCTATCAAGTTTTCACTGATTAAGAGCTGATCCGGAAGATAGACGATGTTCGCTCGTGGTTCTATTTTGAAGAATCTTCAAAAACTTTCAACAAGCATAGCAACTTTTTAGCTTATTAAAGATCACATAAGGCCTACGTCAAATCGAAGAAAGTTGTCTGAAATCCACATTTATGTTGCCTTCGACGAATGCCTGGTAGGTATGATAGACAAAATGTCCCGCTTCACATTTACACTTTGGGAACTTTAACCTCCAATTAGGTATTGTCTCTTTTTTTCGAATCTCGAGACAAAGAGAGAGCAGCCAGCTGCCACGGCGACTCCCACGAAAACTTCATTCAAAATGCAACCTCTTACCGCCACTCGTTAGTCCCATTCGTTCACCACATGTACAATGTGGCTACACTATCAAGAAATGAATTCATAGAAAAGAGTCCAAGAGAGCAGCGAAGGAAGACAAATATAAATATACACCGTTGACTACTTATAAAGTTCTCCATAAGCCCTCTATTACTTTTTATGATCAATATACATTAACCAAATCATGGGAAAGTTTATTTGCCCTTAGAGAACGGTAGGGTTGATTAAGCCCAAGCTAAAGAAGAAGCTTATTTGCCCACAGCCCATTATCATCCTCTCGTCGAGCATCGCCGCGGACAGAACTCGTACCAGAGGCTTTTGGTTCTCATGGCATTCTGCAGGACAGGAGCAGATAGTCTACGTAGAGTCTTTTGTCAATCTGCAAGTGTACATACACTCACATTCGTTCTCGGCCTGTAAGCTTTTCCGCGCCAGCAAACTTAGAACCCGCCTTGCCTAACGTAAAGGAAAAAAAGTCAAGTTGGCTTCACGGCAAAGAAACAAACAGCAACAAAGAACCTCCTAACTTTCAAGTTTCAGCCGCAAAAAATGTGCAATTTATTTACAATTTTTAGATTCCGAATTATTAAAATATGACAGCTAGTCATGTTTCAGCCGCACTTTACTAAATGTTAACCAGTTTGATTTTTCTACACAAATTATTTTTAGAACAGTGTTTGGAGGCTGTCTTAAGAATCTCATTCCGCTTAATTTCGGCGCAACCTATGGGTCCACTCACTGTGACATTGTTTTAAATACGCTAATAAACCCTACGCAAAAATGGCTGCCTTTAAATTATTCTTTTATTCATATTCAAAATAGCCCAACTAACCTCGTTCGGAATAACAAATTCTTTAGAATTTTTGTCTCAAAAACGAGGTTAGTTGGGCTATTTTGAATATGAACAAAAGAATAATTTAGAGGCAGCCGTTTTTGCATAGGGTCTATAGGGACCTCAAGCAAGGATGACCAAGACGGTTACAGGAACGCCACAAAAGTAGAGGTTTAAATAGCAAAAATAATAGTTCTGCACGCCCTGCACGCAGTTTTAAAATACATGTTTTGCCGTTCTCGTCTTGACAACGCTTGACAACACATGAAATAGTCAAATCTGAGGTCATGTAGAAGCACCTGACGATGAATTTCAATTTTCTCTCCAAATATCCACACCGTTCTCATCAATTATTATTCTTGGGATGTGTATTCAAACTTTCCAAGTCGAGCGACATGGAGTAATCGCAAAATTATTACAGTAACGGGAAATAATATTTTTAGACAACGTTCTCGTAGCTCTCGTCGTCATCTTGCTTAAGGTCTCCTAATTCTCTTTTTACAAACACTTGACGTCTCGTGCTTTGGGAGAGAAAGTAGCCTGGCAGCGCAGGCCAACCTGAGTGTGTCGCATTTCCGGAAGACGACTCATCATTCTTTCTACCCTCGTGCCTCATAAACGCATTACACATAGCCTTCTCATGATGCACGAAACAGTTCAGCAACAACGGAGTACAATCTTTATACTCGTGATCTTAACATCCATGTCTTTAATCACAACTGATGTCTTTCTGATATTTTTCTTAAAGCACCGGTCTTACTTGAAACTGAGCAGAGACCGAAGAGGTACTCATTATGGCCGGTCTATCCCTGGGTCTGATGATGACCATGTGACGCTTCTTTGCCATGGCCATCTTTTCTAAGTGGACCTCACCAGATGGTAACACACTTTCACACGAATTACAAATACTCTAGTCTTCCTTTCCCCTTCAAAGGCTTGCATGAGGTTTTTCAACTTTTTGGCTGACCTCTTCAACTGTCACACCACTGAAGAAACCAGACGAATATCGCAAAGATCTCTTTCGTTGTAGGATGGATTCCCGGTCGGTTTTCCCGAATTCTTCTTCGAGTCGTCGGCGAGAACGACGCGACTTCCGACGCGAAGAATCCATAAACGCGTCCCTGGAATTCACAGTGCTATCTTCCTCAAAGGGCGTTGACTTCTAAAAATAAAAGAGCCTTGTTAATGAGGACACGATTCTTCACCAAAGAATATAGAGGTTTTCAATTAAGTACCGTAACACCAAACGAACGAATTTGAGAAACAGGTCTGAAGTCACAATTTGTGAAATCTCTGATTAACCCAATCACCACCAACAGAGCTCTAGCGACGCAAAATCAATGCAATCGCGAAATTACGTAGGAAACTATATAAATCAGTGAAAACCGCCGCTACACCATGATCGCTGAAACTGACTCACAAAATGTGATCACATATTAAGAACATTTTCACATGTTCACTCTGTTATTCCCATGTCGGGTCAATTATAATGAAGTACCTGAAGAAGGATGATTTGGCCGAAATGTAGTCCAAAACAATGCAAAAATATTCCAATTGGTATTGGTTCCTGCTTTAATTGTCAAGTATCGACCACTTTGGATTGTTATTACTGCCTTATCAAGAACTCAAAAAAATTAAACCCGAGATTACGATATCTTAGGAAATCGTTTGTTTTGAGGAGTCTTAACGATACGTGATGCAGTGGTTGCGATTCTGAATTTCACTGTACGCATCACATGGATTCAAACCCACCAGCTGGTTTGGCCTAAAGCTCAGGCTGCTTGCCTTTCAGTTAGCTTTCTTTATTCTGTCATGTGTACTAAAATTGCTTATTTCTAAACACTATATCACAATCTTCAACTTTTAAATACCTCCGTGAGTCAGTTAAGATTCTTCTACTCCTAAAATGCAAAATAACATCAAGTGTGGAGAATTAAGAACGGTCATTATATTAACTCTTGACACTACTCCAATGAGAGTATCGTGTCTTATTTTCTACGGCTATTAAGCAAGTCTTTTTTCTTCGTTCGTTCAAATGTTCTCTTAGCCAACTGGACGTTCTTTTAATAAGGTTCGACTCGAGCCTAGGAATTACCTTGAACTCGCATGGTCTTTGTCTTGTTGCAATGCTGTTGTTTGGTGGCGACAACTGCGGTTGCGAATACCTAACAGAGCGGCGGATAAGAGGTTCTCGTTCTGGAATCTGTTGCAGCTTAGAGTGACTTGACAGGATGTCCGAACTCCTGGCCACGCTCATTTTTGAGCTCCTTCGTTCTCCGTAAAAGCTGTTCGCAGCTAAGTCGGGTTCTTCGGCTCCGTCCGGACGCCGATCGCTGGGCGATTCGGATGGGACCGACGAATAATGAGACGAACTTTCCTTGCGGAATGCCGGGAACGTTTGCAAGAGAATCACCCCACTCGTGGGTGTATCTGGGATAGGCTCTCCTTCGATGTGCCTAAGAAAAGAACTATGCGTTATTTCTCCCGGTGAAGTCAGTAGAATACAACAGAAAAGTGCGTCAATTTGTGCGTCAAGCCTCGTTTGAGAACTCATACAAAAGCTTGGAATGGGATGAATGTCTTCAACAGGTCTGGACTCAGTGTCCAGTCTTATCGGATAACGAGGACAGACTCCGGCTGTGAAGTCTCCGCCTCAAACTCTTCGATGAAAACTGATCGCAAAGAGTAAGGAACACATGATCTGGCATCCTTTACTTTTTACCCAGCTTACGAAATTACACTTTACCTTCTGAGCGCGCTGTCCATTGGTGCTGGTGTATCCATAATGGGTGAGGGATAATCTTCAGGTTCATTTTCGAAGACACCAGTAGTAGACCCTATGCGGGACAGTCTTTTTGAGGAGCCTCGCAGATCAGTGTTGGATTCTTTGATAGAAGGCCTTGTCACGGTATATGTTTTCCCGTCAACTGCAGGAGTACCAGAGCCGTAATACTAAAAGTAAAAACAAAAGAGAATCCAAGCAAACATAAATGCAAGTTGAGGAGCCTCGCAGATCAGAATTGGATTCTTTGCCGATAGAAGGCCATTGGTACTTCTCCTCACGTTTAAGGCGTTACACGGCCTCGCGCCTCAGTATCTACAGTCCTTATCAAGACATTATGCTATAATCTCAGGGGTTCTAATAGCTAGCTAGCTATGCCATCAGTGAAATCTAAAGCCTCGCTAGAAGATCGGGCATTCTCCGTCGCAGCGCCGTCATTGTGGAACTCTCTGTCTAGTGAGCTTCGCTCAATCACATGTGTAAATAGTTTTAGAGCTCATCTTAAGACCTTTCTATACTGAACAGAGATTTTCATAATACTTTCGCTAATTATTTATCAATTAGTTTTTACCATATTGTATATATTTTTTAATGTAATAGTAGTCCTTGCCATATTTTTAGATAGATATTTATCTATTATTTCTCGTATTTATAACTTAAGAATGCGCATCTGATCATAGACATGTTGATGCGCACTAGAAATGAATAAATTATTATTATTATTATTATTATTATTATTATTAAGTTCAAATGTTTTATGTACCGTATCGTTGTCCCTACATTAATTAAAATTGTTTTCAGTTGGTTTTGATACAGAAAGACAGAAAGGGACGGGGTGATGATGTTAAAAAAAGAAATGTAGTATCAAGATGATGCACTTGAAACAAGTTGATCCAAAAAACTTACCGCAATCAGAGCTTAAACAGAAATATTTCGACATTGCATTTTGTCGTTGTTTTGGACTGATCTTATGATTCCCGGATAGCAAGAAAATAATCCTTTCGTTATATAGGCTCTCGCAACAATTCATTTTTTAATTTTTAGGCACACTACATTCGTGCGTGACCTCTTCACCTCAAATGACTGCAAACACTCTCGCGCGCTCATTGGCTAATTTTTATTGTCAATAAGCCGCGGGACAGACACATAAATTTATAATTTATGCGATAATGACGCGATATTGCTCGCGTCAGATTGAAGTTTCTCGCATTTTTGTCTCGCTTTCTTCCCGTGTTTTGACTTAATTTTGACCCCTCTGCC
>OX421451.1:2663732-2668732 GCA_949126865.1 Montipora capitata
AAAAAGAATAGATGACCCCATTAACACATTGAATCTCTCAAACCTCATTCTTTCAGACGAGAGCTTATTCCCGCATCATAGCTTGCCAAGGAGACAGCCTATGTTGGCCTTGTACTACCACTCTTGGACCGAATCGATTCTTTCTGCAAACGGGAATTTCGACATGGAAATTCCAACCAAGCTAATTTTAAGATATCAACTCTAATTGAGGATAAAGACGGTAAAGTGTTCTACAAGATAACCACAAGAAAATATCATCCTACATCTAAGAAAAGGGGACATAATTACCAGATTCCTCGGATAAGAACTAAGAGATTAAAAAAATGGAGGGTACCGGGCCGAAAAAGTTGTCCTATAAATCGGGATTTAAACAATTTTTTATTTAAGGCTGGACGCACAAATGGTATCATTGCGTTCGGTAACGCGGCTACTTACCGGTATCTGTGTTAGTTTAAGCCCGCCAACGAAGAGAGCAATACCCGGTATTATTGCCAAACAGAGGTTGATGTGGATTATAGAGCGCTCTGCTTTACGCTTACTACAGGCAAAGAAAAGACAAGAAGTTCCGTTAAAAACAAAGAAAAAATCCACAAGAGAAATAACTAATTGGGTAAGAATGAAAGTGACAAAACATCACTTTGCCAGTCCGATGATATATGGTGGTCTTGAAATTTTCCAAGGCTTTTAATCCCGTTTCTCATGCGCACCTGCGGTTATTTACTAAGTTGGCGCACGACGGTACCAGGGGCAAACTGTTGTCTTGGTTCAAACACTGAGAAGATGTGACCGAGTGACCTTGATGTTTGAGATCTTAAATGGTCACGTTACCCTCTCTACTACGGCCACTCGAAGAAAACACGACCTTCAATTGAACACATTTTCTCCATCACTGGATGTTTCCAAATAATCTTTTTTTCCCAGAAATGTTAGAGACTGGAACCTGCTCTCTTTGTCCGTTCCCCAATTTAGATCTCAACTTGACCTGATTATTCAAGAATTGTTATTATATATTTGCATCATGCATTATTGTTATTGTTGTTGCAGTTATTGTTGTTATAGTTATTGTTGTTATTATTATTATTATTATTATTATTATTATTATTATTATAATATATTATTATATTACGTGGCTCAAGAACTTCGAAAAGAACCACAAATGACATTCATAACATAGATATGGACATTGAGGTCGCAGAAAGCTCAATTTTATAATTTTTCTTTTTACGTATAATATATATATATATATATTTTTCAATAATTATCATTATTATTATTATTATTATTATTATTATTATTATTATTATTATTATTATTGTTTGCCTGTTATTTCTCATTTTATTCTTGGTGTATAGCAACATTAGCTTAACCGAGTAATCATAAAACTGAAGAACTGAAGCCAAATGATAAAAGCTAAGTAAAACTGACCAGAAGATAAAGAAGTGTCTTGAGATCGCTACGAGCGCCGTTAACAGCAAGAAGCCACAGCCGATGTAAATAATTAAAGTAAGCTCCAGCTCCTAAAAAATAAACAAGAAAAGATGCTATCAACTTGTTGAAGAACAAAAGTGTTTTAAATAAAGGGAACCGGAAGGGAACATTTCGCACGCCAGAACAGTGGTCTCTTCCAGATTTTTAAACTAATCGTCGACCGCGCACCGGTGGCTCAGTTGGTTGAGCACCGGACTGCCATGCGGGAGGTCGTGAGTTCGACTCCGGCCGGACCAACACTCAGGGTCTTTAAATAACTGAGGAGAACGTGCTGCCTTTGTAATTACATCCGCAAATGGTTAGACTTTCAAGTCTTCTCGGATAAGGATGATAAGCCGGAGGTCCCGTCTCACAAATAACTTCCATGTTCATTAGTCCCCTGTGGGACGTTAAAGAACCCACACACTATTCGAGAAGAGTAGGGGATGAAGTTCCCGGTGTTGTGGCTGTCCTCTGTGTGTATATGGGTGGGTGGGTATTGCCGGTCCACATCAGCTGAATAGCTGCCAAAACTTCAACCTGCTTTAACAAATAAATAACCAACTAACTAACAAAAGATATTTAATAATATAAATGTGGGGGTGTCAAGACAAGTTAAATAAGAAAACGGATACTTCCAGTTGCAGTCGCTGGCTTTAAAACGTTTTGAGCAACAAAAAGCGAAGTACATACATTGGCCAATCACAAAAGACGAAAGCAATCAAATCAGCCAATTAACAGAAAACATAAAACCGTCATCAAGTGCGAGAAAAGGCGCTTTTGTTTCTGATTGGACGAGAATGTGGTGCGAGATCTCAAAATTACTTTTGAAGCTCAACTGAAGCTACTCTAAACGAATCCATAACCAAGAAAAATTCCACAGATTGAATTATAACTAATTATAAGGAATTTTGGACGAATATAAACTTGACATACATGGGGAAAGCTAATGTAGAAAAAACATAACAGAAAGAACTTTACGTGCAATAATAATAATAATACTCACCACTGCTCCACCCCGGCTCCCCATGTCATGGGGCCTCGGAGAGGGAGGGGCTGGGGGGGAAGGGGGGCTACGGTATTGTTTTCTCCTAAACCTCTCCCCCCTCCCCTCACCTTCGCAATTCAGGCGTACTGTATGTCTTGATGTAGCTTGGTGGTGTTGTCAGTTTGTTGACTGTTTGAATCATTTGCGTAAACGACGTCGCGAGAGTGATTTATGGTGTATTTAGAGGAAAGAAAAAGGGATAAGCTCTCTTTCATAACTTTGTTAGGTGACGTTTTACCTACGCCGGCTTAACAAAGAAAAATCAAATTGCTCAGTTATCTAAAAGAATAAAACAATAAATTATAAATTGTTCTCCGAGATTACCTTGTCATAAACTGAAAGCAAAGCAAAGCTGGTAAGATGGTCGCATTCGCACACTGTCTCGTTGCTGCTAATGGATACCAAACGACAGCCTTGAGATGACCAACTACCACCAAGTTCTTTCGATCTGTAACAATTCCAAGAAAAAAAGAGTTCCTTCTTTTAGGACTCAGTGGTGCTAACCGGACATAGGAAAAGAGCCAGGGAGCACAATACCTTCCAATACATGCAAACTTTTAACACAAGAGGCGGGAAATTATGAATGAAAATTGTTAGAAAACTTAATTCTTAGAAAGCTAAAACACAGGTTGTCTAGGAGAAGAAAATAAAGGTAGCTCGAAGTACAAACGACTTTTAATGGAGGCATGCTTTGATTTCTTCTTCGCACGAAACTGGCCATTTTCTTTAATTTTTGAATGAAGGAAAGAAAGAAAATAGGAAACACACAAAGGAAAAAAGGAAGAAATTAAAGAACGAAGGAAGGAAGAATTGTAAGGGAGAGAAAGAAATTGCTACAAAGTGGATAGGTAAATCGAATTTCTTCAAAAGACGCACACGCGAAAGCTTGAGGTGACAACCTACCGAGTGTACTTTCCTCTCATTAAAATGAATGCTTACTTTTCAAAGTTCCAATAAACACATCTTGCAACCGCCTCTTTTTCTGCTGGCTAGAAGAGAAAAAATAATTGGTCATCATAATCATTCATTCATTCTTAAATGACGTTCTGAAAGGATCACAAATGGCCACGCGTGCACACCTTTTGATTTGTCATTGTTATTCTGACAGGCGGGTCCAGTTTCCCACCAGTCGGAGAAGGCGAGAGTGAACTGGAGACTATTGGCGAACTTACGTCGAACCTGCAAAAGTAAAGGGGGGTTATTCCGTTTTATGAGTTAAAATGAACACAATGAAATTTCGGGAATGATGATCATTCGCTGGCAGTTGCTTGTATATTGATAAAACCGTGACTTACTTCTTTATTCCCTCTGCTCTCTTTGGCATGAGGGCGGCCAGGTCTTTAAAGAAAAAGCTGATCACTTTAATGATTGTGTCATCTGAAGAGAAAAAAAAAATTGACTGAAGAATTACGTTAAAACGGAGTAAGAACTTAAGTTATGAATATGCGTTTTTGGTGCAAGGGGAAATATGCGTTTTGTTTCCTCGAAATGTCAAGGATGCATCGTATGGCGACAAGCGCAAAGTCCGTCTTTTACGAACCTGACGTACCATATTGATGTGCTCAGACGGCAAATTTGACAAAGCAATCATTGACCTCCCTTTCACAAGCGATGGCTTCCAAATGTCCCTGTACGCTGAAAAAATCCCTAGAACGTCCATTTCGGTCAAAATGCCAGGTTACTAAGCAAGTACGTAAACGAACGAACTTGTTTGCATCATGGACTTAAATAGATGCTGGGAGAAAATTCCTCAGGAAGAGCAGTTATGTTTCCAAAGACGTTTGGAGGGTTAAAATGACTATTCGAGTGTTATTTAGACTGCAAAGTGAACGATAGATCAAAGCTGACACGGACTTTACTTTGAACTAATACGCTCACAGAATGAAGTACCTCAGGAATGCTTTTTCCAAATCTTGAGCTTCTGAACTCGGGATGCGGCTTTTCTACGAGTGCGGCTTATCAACCGGCGTTTACGGTAACTTCGTTTCGAAATCGGGCCACCCTCAGATTCGAAAAATGGCCACTCTTGAACTGCCTTCAAAGCCCGTCTTACGTTTTAAGAACAGAGACCCCGGACAAAATTATTTTTATAAAGTTGACACCCTTTTCGAAGAGCAATATATAGAGGAAGAAGATTAACCTTTGTAATAGTCAAACAAATCCTTAGACAATCGAATTTGAGCAGATCCCACAGTGGTTGGTTTGGCGTTTTCAGGATACAGCAGATCGTTCGACACAGATCTCGCCTCTTTTACGATAACCTTCATTTCTGCGCAAAGAAACAAGAGAGAAAACAATTAAGAGGGGAAATATAGTAGGAATATTCCCTACTTAAGGCCTTCTTAATTTACCTTGCGAAGATATCCATAGCGGACAATCGCGCGTGCTTTTTGTCGCTATGTTTTTAGTTTTCCTTTGAAAACCCAAGAATCACTTCTCTTTGGATCAACTGGCGCAACAGCTTTAAGAGAACGCGGATTAATTT
>OX421451.1:2678732-2691232 GCA_949126865.1 Montipora capitata
AATCTCGGTGAAGCCGACTGTATTTTTCAGGTGTCTCTAAATGCCAGGACCACTTCTCAGTTTCGTCTGTAACCCGCACTTCAAACAGATACACTTAACTTCGACGAGTGAGTCCAACAAATTGACCTGATCCCAACTGAGTTGGATCATATCTCAGTTGGAAGAGCTTTGCTCTACCAAGCCATGAACTACATAATCTTTCAAAAAGCAAGAGGAGAGAAAACCTTATTTAGCCTCCTACGCAGACGTTCTTGTGACTCGTCTTGCGTGGCGAGTCACAAGGATGTCTGGGTAAGAGGCTACCCTTATTTGGCGGGAAGAATATTCTGTCGAGCGCGGGAAAAAAGGAATAGGTATTGACTAGGCAAGAGCAAACAAATTAAAGATGAGTTTTGATCGATCAGTGCGTCTCATGTAAACGAGCGTTACGAAACTGAAACAAAGACAGTATTTTGAAGGAGGAGAGCGTTTAGTCCTTGAAAAGTGGCTCCTTGCAACAGCACAAGACGAGGAGCGGTAAATTTCGCGTCATGTCGTGGGATCCAAAGTTATTTTTAAAAGACTCGTCTAAAAATAGTTTATCTGAAAAATGCCCTGACAAATAACAAGTATAGAAGGTACACGCTAGTGGCAACGGGTTTTTGCTTCATTAGTACCTAAAACTCGCAGAGATGCCGAAGCATTTGTGTACCCTACAGGGTTTTCCGCACGGCAGAGATAAAATTCTTCGTCTGTTTTCTTCGCCATGATGATTTTGAGGGAACCATTGGGGAAGACGTTAAATCGCTTGCCAAGCTTCAACGCAGAAATCAGAGAGGTTGATCCTCCCAAGTACTTGTACCACGTGACCTTGATTTCGCTACCCCTTGCCTTGCAATCGAACATCGCGGTCGAATTGACAGCAGTCTCTTGGCTCCTTGGGACGTCAACTATAACCGGTGGTTCTGTGAAAAGGCGAAACAACTTCTGCCATCAGCAGTACAAGTGTAACCTTTCTCGTTTTACTCGCTTGAAAGTTACATTCAGGATGCGCCGTTGTTTTGTAAAAGTTCCCAAATGTATTAATGATCAAAGAATATTCCGAAATTTTCAGACAACTCGTTCCCCAGACAGCAAGCCTAGGACGAACCAACCCCCCTCCCTTCCCCGACAATTAGACCTGGAAACTGTTCCCTACATCTTGAAACAATACCACGTATTGGAAAGAGGGGGGGGGGGGGGGGGTGGGGAAAGGGACGGGTTGTCCCTGCCAGCGACATCTTAAAATGGTGTATTTCTCTACACTCAGTATTTGGACCGCGGCTCAATAAACCAGCTCCTCAAATGTGCATCCGCCTAAGTTACGCTTTTACAATTTCTGCTATCTTACTTCTCGTCATCAATCCCAACACGATAATTACCATATCAAAATCTCGAGAAACAGAACTAGTTCAAACTTTTTTCATTACTGGCAATTAGAACAACTTATGATTTTGTCTTTCAACGGGTGGAACATTTTATCCACAATCTGAACTTAAACTCACCTTTGACCTTTATGTTAATTGCTGAAGACTTGTGCCCTCCGGAATTGACAGCCGTGCAATAAAAATCACCTTCGTAACTTTTCTCTGCTCGTCTAACAAACAGTGATCCGTTTAAAAGGGGCACAAATTCTAGCTCATCAAGGCGCTCTCCAAAGGGCCAAGGATTTGATTTACTCCAAAAGAACTTCACAGATGGATCAGAGGCAACCTTACAGTACATCCAACCTGGTTTATTCAACGTGAGGTACTGGAGACTTGCCATAGTGAACTTGGGTGCAATTGATTGAAGACCTACGAGAAAGTGCAACAATCACCGAGCTAGCCTAACTCAAGAAACGCTTTGTCGTGCGCTTTACCGTGATGGAGATGCTGATTCAGGCTCGTGGGAGTCAGGGTGGCTTAGCGGTTGTAAACTACGCCCACACGGCCTCTGCGACCCGATCTCAACTCTGGCCTCGGCCAAAGGTCGTATGTGGCCTGAATTTCAGTCGATTTCAATCTGACTCCGAGAGTTTTTCCTCGAGTATTCCGGTTTTCAATTACATCAGGCTGCGGTTGGATACCCTTTATAGGGTTAACCTCTGGTATCCTTCCCTTTCATTGAACGGAATGAATCAAGTTGCTATTATTCTACCATGATTTTCGTCACTTTGCAATTGCTACGCTCTGTAATTGGGTTAAAATTTCAGGTAATCAGACGCAAAAGCAATTCTGAGTTGCTCCCTAGCGTTTTTCCGCGCTAAAAGCCGACTGCATGGATTTTTTTTGTGATGTGATTGGCTCCTTTCATTCTCAGCGTCTGATGTGATTGGCCGACGCAATTACTTTGATTTGCTTTCTGCCAATTTCCCAAAAACAGATTAAGCGTAATAGAATCATATCACCATTAAAAGGAGCGAAAGGACTGCATAATTTCCTTATAGTTACTGGTAAGAAAAAAAAATGCTGCAGTCGGACAACTCGTTACAGCTGGCATTACTCACTATTATTAGACGGGAGCCAAAACTATTACGGCTTAACAGAAATGAGTTGGAAAAAAATATTTGCTGAGGTATCCCGGAAATTCGGTACGTTGGCATGTGGATACCCGATTCATGGGACCTCGTGGTCGTACGACACTTTACAACCAATACATAGGAGCCGTCATTAAACCCCGACAAGCGTTTGCATATTCTCTTGCCATGTACATGTACAGTGTACAGCAATTTGTTACCTGATTTTGTGACTTCAAACAGATATTGCGTATTACAGTTGGCAAGATTCAACCTGTTGGTGACGTCAACGCTGACGCACAAACCGCTTGAGCGGTGGCTTAGCACAATAGTCCCGGATGGATTGTCGACCTTGGTAAACTTGTCACAGGGTCTTTCTCTTAGAGCTAAGAATCCCTGATCATTCCGATAAACGCACTTTCCGCTACAGCTATGGACTATTGTACTATCCTGACGCAAATCCATCATCACACCCTCCCCTTGACAGTAAGACTGCAAAGACAGAAGGGTCCCGTCGCCCAATGCACATGGATTGGAACTCGCTTGCGGACTCCAGCAGTTTTTAGTAGCCGAACTTCGAACCACAACAGATTGAACATCTGAAAAAAAAGAAATCTTTCGATTAGCTATTTACAAGTAAAGTGCAAACAAAAATTATTCGTGGTTTTAAACCCTCGCCAAGCTGGCGCCCATGATCCCTGTTTCTTTTCGTGTTGCGCAACACGAGAACGACGCGAGAACGAAGAAGAGACGACGAAACACCATGAGAACAAGTTTAAACCTTGGCCGGTTTAGATAGAGGAAAACTGGAGAGGAGCAAATCAAACGGGTTGTCAACCTTCAATTTTCACCCCACTCGAGTTTAATTTCAGCAAAACTGGTAAAATATTCGCAATTGTGCAGGTAGCAATGCGATTTGCGATTCCTTTCATTCCTGTAAAGGCGCTAATATGCCCGCACAACCAGGGATTATATCTTTCCTTCCGCGCTACAAAACGTAAATGAAAATTGTTGTCAATATCATTAACGGTGTCACTACTGAGTAACACCCCACTAATTAACTTGTCAATCACTTTCAAGTTCAGTTACGTGTACCTGTATCACATCCATGAATCTCAATTCGCATGCAGACTGTGTTCGTTAGGCTGTTGACAGTTACGGGTACAATCCTCACAAATTGCGCTCGAAATCTTGCATTAAACCAATGACTCACAACACTGTCTTCATCTACGTTACCGACAAAATCCTAAAACGCATAAAAGAAAGGTGCCATTTCCATTACTTCGAAATATTTATCTTTTGTGAAAGGATGTCTTACGGACAAAAACAACGACAACTTTGGTTCAATTATTTGCTAGCCATAAGATTGGCTGCAGAGAAATATGCTTTAAAACCTCCGATCATCCTACTTAAGAACAACTTTAAACGGGAGAAAATACTGTTTGCAATGAAATTTTATTTTAAAATTCCCCAATAAATGTGTTGTATCAGGAAAAAAAGATTTTTGATAGCTCATTTTCCATGTGCCCCCGGGTTGTTCTGACACAAAACGCCTTTGAAAATTATTTACTCTGGATACAAACGATTTCTTTGAAAAAACATATTTGACAGTTGCTCACTATGTGACGAAGCCGGATTTTTCACAAGGCATTCGTCTCAACTGCAAATTGAACTTGCCTTTTCTCGACCAAATTCCTTAAAAGGACGCCAGTGAACTCCATCTAAGCTGTGCTCAATCTTGTACCTGACTACCCAATTAGCCTCATCACTTTGTCCCTGTGTAGAGATCCCAGACAGCGTGATTTCCTTTTTTAGATCGATCTGAAGATAACTGGATGTGTCTGATTGATCCGCACACCAAGCACCTCCCATTCTTCCTGAGGGTTTGTTATTCAGCCGACCGTACTCTGGTTTGTAAGTCTTGTCTCTCTCCGATTTGAAACTCGAAGCCGTTATTTGGAGGTCGGCAATGGAACGATTTTCCATCCCCAAGCCATCAAAGCAGGCTGCAAATAACACCAAACGTGTTTAAAACAAGGTCAATAGCAAACTGAATTGGAAAGTGGGGTGTAGGAAAAGGTGCTGTAGTGAAAAAAGTCTACCCTGATAAGCGTGTCCCTGCTTCAAATACTGTATGGACGAGGTCGTATGAGGGTTAATTTTGTTGGTTCCCTTTTGTGCTCCATGAGATTTTCTCCGTATTCTGTCTTACCCGTCTCAAACCAGAGGACATCAGAACGTCAAAAACTAAAGAGTTTTTTAGTGATCAGTTATAACCCCCCCTAGCATGTACTTTCGTTTTTGCTTTGCTGTGCTTGCTGATTGGTCACCTTTTCAACCAATCACAAGAAGACCCACACTTATGTGCACAAATAAGCTGAAAAAGATGTACCGCGCTTAATGTTTGTAAAAATCGTCCCACGAAATGTTTCTAGATGACTAAGCTCCAAATACAATTTTAAACAAGAGGGTTAGCATGAAAGCTCTTTTGTCGTAACAATTTCGGTTTACTACAAGAGCAGCGTAAAAGAAGCAATTTTGTCATGTTTATCGCAAGTGATGTTGAATGAAGTAAAGGTTGAAAGAACTTTTATTAAAATCGGTTTCCATGTAATTTTGCGCATTTCTAGACAAACAAAACCTATAAACGGTGGCTTTCTGCATTACGTTTCGTCGAGTTTAACGCTCTACCCAGAAGCACATGTTTTGGTTTTAGTCCAAATTAAATTAGCTCATACGATTTTCCTCGTCACTCTAAGTATGATTGGCTAAAATATATCCTTCGGTTTTCGCATTCAATCAAACATGGTTCTCCACAGCATGTTCTAACAGAATTCACTGATTTTCAAAAACGTATTTTAAGGATTTCAATACAAGAAACTCACGGCAATATTCCCATATCTTGAGGGAGTCGATATTCTTTCCACGTTGTGGCTTGGCACAACTTCCTGTAAACACTGAAAGATGATTAGAAGCACTGGACGCAGCGGCAAATTTACAGTCACAGACAAGCGGGTTTCCACTCAAGTTCCTGCAAAAAATATCAACAAACAATCACACTGAACGTACAACTTAATTACCGTTATGCACTAGTCAGTGGAAAGCCCCGCACCCCCATACCCGGGGAATGCGGGGCATTAGCGGGGGATTTCAGCGGTTTTGGACTGTCACTTTTGCCACGGTATGCGGAGTTTTCGACAGCATTTGGCGCAAGTATCGGCGAGCGGGGACCTTGAGCGGGGCTTAGACGGGGATTTGCATTTTGACGCCAACTTGAATAGGCACTGAAAGATCACTGGGAGAGCATACGGTCTCAAGATGGTGGCTGAGTCAAGTTAAAATCCATTCTTTTCATGTTTGTAATGGGCTCTCAGTTAAATTCTGGGTTCAATCTGTAAATAATATCATTTCTTGTAGTGGAATTAGACAAGGATTATAGTTATGCTTGATTAGCGATTTATTTATAGCGTTGACCTTTTGTTTCCGTATTGCCATTGGAATGCAACGCGAACGTACTCGTAGAGGGTGACAGTGACGCTACTTTATGATTTTGTGAGATGAACCTTGAAAATGTTACCTCCGATGGGTTTCGTCTTTTTGAGTTTCTACATTACCACGGTCTGCGTGATGGTGGAACATGCCAGTTTCTACCAAGGACTCTTTCACAGGTCTACTGTAGTTCACTAGATTTTTAATTTTCTTCGCTATAGTTTTCAGAGAAGTTTCAAAATTTGTTACCGATGAAGGGTTATTTCAAGAGATTATCAAGGTAAGAGAGAGAATATCCCCTATAGGCTTTCTACCAAAGGTGATCCCTCTTAAGTTATTTTTAGACATGGTCCCCATTTCTTCCGCGGATGTTACTCGCGCGTTGCGCGGATGTTTTCGAGGAGGATTTGTTTATGTTTCGTTTCTTTTAGTTTCAAATCGAAGGAAAACCTTCAACGCTGTGAGGATTTCTTCTTTGATATTTTAATTACAAGCAAAGTAGCTTCGGCTCTCGCTATGTTTTAATACATTTCGAAAATTTAATAGGAGTTTAAATAAAATAAGAGACACGTTTGCCCTACCCTGCGAGCAGAGTCTCTTTCGATCTTCCTAGATAAGTCGGGAAGAGGAAAATAGACTCTGCTCGCCGCCTCCACATTTTGTATTGAGCATGCGTTAAAAATTTAAAATTATGCATCCGGTGTCAGTCACGCGTGACCAGTAGCCACAAAACCACAAAACGAAAACAAACAACTTCGGAATATTTTCGAACAACTCTGGCAAACACACGACAATCAAGGAATCATTTCATTGGAAACTCAAGATAGTCCATATATCTTAAAATGCCATTTTATTTTTTTACTGAAAAATTTATAGGTTTCTATCAGACTAGTTTCTGTAACCGACACATATGGAAAAAACTCATGGCAATTCTAACAGTTAAAATTGCCACACTGTTGTAAATTTCAAAATATTGATGACGCGTGGCGACTGATCATGCGCAAAAATTAAAAAAAACAGGTTTGACAAGTCGAAACTGGACTGACTCATCCAATTTTTTGGATGAGCGGCAAATCAAAGAATGTGGAGGCGGCGAGCAGAGTCTATTTTCCTCGTCCCGACTTATCTAGGAAGATCGAAAGAGACTCTGCTCGCAGGGTACATTTGCCCTGCACAAACAATAACAACTGAACGAACGGCAGAGGAATGAGTAGAAACACGAGTGCTAAGCGAACATTCGCCGAAACACAGCGCAACCAGATGGTCGAAAGTGCAGATAGACGCTCGCCGCTAAGGCGGCAAAAAGCAGTTTAAGGAAAAATGGCAAAAACGCCGGAGACAACGTCGATTAATCAAAGTGCCACTGTCGTTTCTCGTGGATATGAAAGTTTCCGCGATTGTTTAAAATTGGCAGGCTGAAGTTTTCTTTATGCATTAGTCAGTGTGATAAAACAGCTGGATAATTGTGTAACAGCACGGGGGGCTCTCATATGCAACTCGATACCCAAAATAATGCAGAGAATGTGAGGTGATCATGATCCCCTTTGCTGGAATTCAACCCTGTAAAATAAGTCTACCATTTCTCCAATAGGCATAAGATTACTCTTTAACACATCCTCTATAAAGAGTTGTACCATGTGTTCAAAGTTCCTGGTACAGATGACAGGGTAATTTTGAATAAGGTCTGATTTTTGTTGCCAGGTCATATTGTTGATGTCATCAGGTTAGGCAAGTAGGGCAGATCCATTCAGTATTTATTAACACTTTTTGTACCAGTTATACATTCCTCCAGCAAACTTTGCGAATATTTATCACTGTATTTGATACTGTTACACTTAGGGCGCTTTCCATTTGACAGAACTGACCGGCCAAACCATTTGGAAGGACTAACTTTACACCGCCTTCAAATTAACACTCTTCGAGGATGATACACAATCCTCCGGAAGAATGCGAGGGGTTATCATGCAAGTGTAATATGGAAGGGTCCAAATCCGCGAAGGGGGACTAAATCCGTTAGGGGATTTAGTCACCCGGGGTCCAAATTCGCTAGGAGGGTGGCGCCGGTCCATCTTTTCACATTCTCTTGCGAAATCTACATCTATCGCCGAATAGACGTCATGTAGACCTACATCTATCGAGAGCTTTATGACCATGAGAATCCGGATACGTTTCGGATTCGTGTGGACGGGCAAATTCGATTTGAATACGCTACGTATGGATGGAAATATTTTTGAATCTGGGAACAAAAAGTTACGAATTCAAAAATATCCGGATACGTGTGGACGGAGCCTTATTCGGAAGAGAAAACCGTTTGGAAATTTATTGGTGTGTTTTTTGCTCCATTTTTAAAATATTTTCAACACATGAATTGAAACCAAGATGTTAATCCATTAGGCGGCCAAGCTCCACTCAAATGACTGTCACAGCAACCGAGACTCGCGTTGACCTTGAAATTTCCTAAGATATTTCCCTGGTAGCCGCCGTTAACTCAAAATAGAATCTCGCTGGCATAGAAACGCACTATGCAGTCAAAACATTAATCAGTTTTGGACCCAGTCTGCAGTTTGCATTTTGTACCTAGTTTGCATTTTAAACCCAATCTGCAATCTGGAACCTGCATTCTGTAGTCTGCATTTTATACTGACCGGTAGGTTATCTTATTTCAAAGATCAAAGAAATAACGACGTCTCCTCCTCTAACACCAAGGTAAATGCTCAAACCATTTTTCATGACACCTTTGATTACAACACGTACTCTTTAAACGTAATACTACTTAACGTCTGGCATTTTTTCACTGTTTTGGATCAGTCGCTCTCTAAAATGCACAACCCAATTTCTTTTTGTTTAAGTTGTAGCGGCATCACTTGAATTACGACGCATATAACAATAAACGCCATTCGCATACAAATAAGTGGCTGGGTATATCCTGCAGTTTAGCCTTTCCCCCCTTTCTACAAAGGAGAAATGGCCCGGGGGGGGGGGGGGGTACTTGATGTATCCCTGGTTGGGGAGGTGCGGCGCGGCCCCTCATACCCTGACCCTGTTTAAGACAAATATCGCTGATTTTCCTACCCATTTTAAGACAGAATTCCGATTTTTGATACCCTGTTTAAGACATTTAACGCAGTTTAAGACAAAAATTGATAAATCGATACCCTGATTAAGACAAAAAATGATAAATTCGATACCCTGTTCAAGACAAAAATCCCGAAAAACATACCCTGGCTGGCCGCACGTCCCCATTAAGCCCTTATAAGGGAGTACCCCCCCCGGGAGAAATGGTGTGACATGAATGGACCTTGAATGATTGCTTCGAACATTTTACCTTAGTGCGCATATTTCCTCTTCGGTTTAGCCAGCGATATGTCAGTTCCTTCTCAGGAACAGCTTCGGAAACACGATCACTTTATGATGTTGTATTTAACGCATTTAGCTCAATGTAAGATATTTATGACTTTTGCTGGCTGACTATCTCCAATTCTTCCAGCTATTGTGATTTTCATTGTTTGGTTCTTCAATGGTCAACTTCTGACTTCAATTACTGAGGCGGTCTCTCGAAGCTTCTGTCCTTCGACTTGGAAAACCTAATAAAGTATGTATGTGTGTATGTATGTAGTCTCGGTTGCTGTGACAGTGTTTGAGTGGAAATTCGTTCTTGGAGCTTGGCCGGCTAATGGATTAACATCTTGGTTTGAATTAATGTGTTGAAATATTTTAAAAATGGAGCAAAAGAAATGTATTTCAGTTGTTCAAAAATAATTCTAAAGTGAATTTAGCAGCAATATTAACCGATATCATACTTAACATGTCATTGCACCTCATGTTGGGTACACCAGAAGGAAACCTTTTAGTTGCAATTACATTTTGCCATAGTCGTTCCAAGCAAAATGAAAATTGTTTGCTTTTCTCCAATATATAGCCAAAGCAACAATATTCAAAGTTGAAAATTTTATTCAGGCATCCCGCTTGCAAGCAGGGAGGGTTTTACTGAATTAAAATACTACTACAGCTAATAATACGCTTTCATCACGTTGTAGTGGGTTCATTCCCGACCTATTCTAAAGTTTTATAATTTACATCAAATTAAACGTATTTTCCTTTAATCGAGAAAAAGCCGTGGAAAGGACGCCTTGCCTGAGAGTCTTTCTTCACTTAAAAAATATTCTGAATTGTCAGGAAACGGTGGAACCGTTGATTCTCTTGGATTTTCCCGACATATATAAAATATATCGTCATAATCCTTTGTAATTGTGTTACTGGAACACGGAGAGAGCTTTTTCGCATCGCTATTTTAAGGGCTGGCGGCAAGTAACTTAACGCCCTCAGATGATGACATCATTCCGTGAAATCTCACCCCTCAAACGATTTGCGATGATATATTAAAGGAATACAATGGGAATGAAATGTTGCAAGGAACTGGGCATCCAGCTGAGAAACCACGAGTTTACTCCGGCTTCTCAGCTGGACCCAGGCCCCAGCCATTTTTTGGTTGCTAAGTGCGTGCGGCTCGTTATGGCGGGCATGATTCGTCCCAGCAATTTACATGAAATTTACAAACAGAAATACTGTAAATTTCTTTAAAATATTTCCATGTTATTTACATGTTTTGTTCAAATGCAACTCTTCCAAAGGATCCTGTAAATTCCAATTTCCAATAAATTTACAGAATCAACAAAAGATGTAAGTATCATGGCAAACCAGGCATTTGCGAGGGGTCATCACGCAAGTGTTCCTTCAAATTGTTGCATTTTCTTTGCAAACTGATGGGTCTGGCCGGCCAGTTCTGACAAAAGGAAAGAGCCCTTAGAGACAGATGGTCTGAGGCATAAGTGATCACAGCAAGTGCATATACATTCAGGGCCATGTGTTATCTATCACGAAAAGACTGAATTACTTTTGACATGGAATGTCTAATAGAGTCTTGACGTTGACAAATTTCAGCTTGGTTTAGCCTTGAGCTCTGCATAGCTTCCCTTAAATTTTTCTGTGCTTTTCTGTTTAGTTCTCTGATATGTTCTGGATTGGAAACTTTACCCTTGTGAAATGTTTGCTTTTCATATTCCCTTGCTGCTTCAATATTTTCAGATCTTTTTCGGTGTTTTGCATTGTTTTTCTTTTCCATGAATTCTTTATTTTGTCTCTTCCGTTTGACAGATTCATATAAGCTCTTTTTGCTACTGCTTTGTAAAAATTATTACTTTGACACTCACATCATTTTTGGCCATGGTTTATTAATCGATTATTACCTCAGAATAATTGTTGACATTGGTAACACTGCTGATTTCATAACCTGAAATACTGTCATTATAATAATCTAACTGACCTGCTGAAACATAGTGTCTTTCATCTAGATGTCCAACGTTAATAACAGTAGTTCTCTGTTGTCCGCTTATAGGACTGATAACAGTTTGTGGTGCCCACCCCTCAATGGATTCATTTATATGTATTGCAACATTTAATACATTGGTAACTGCTTGCACAATAAGTGCATCACACCATGTATGTTAATGTGACAACACACCCAAAATTGCTCTGTAATGGGTCCAATAAATTTTTGACGGTTGTTTCTGACGTATTCGACTCCAGCAGCATGCACGTTCATGTGATAGGAAGGATCATTGTATAACTGGTGGGCAACAGAAGAAAAGAAGCATGAACCATCTGAGGTACATTCTAGTGTCTTCAATCCTTTCTGAGCAAATCGAGCCTGCAACAGTGCTATAGAAGGATTTCTCAGTACTGCATTTGTACACGTTCCATGAGCAACAGGGCCTGGGTTCGATTTAATGTCTCCTGATATCAATAGCTTTTCTCTTGTTAGACAAAAACTCTCATTTTGTTGCCGGTTCAATTTTGTTGAATGCTTAGTAACAGATTGATCTTGAATACACAATAGAACTGACAAGTCTTTTTTGTGTTTAGCAGTCCTGCGGGTAATAAGATAAAAGTGACGATTAGAATCACCTACTCTCGAAGATGTCTGAGTTGCGGTCAAGGTCTGGACATTCTTACTGCAATATAATATTATTTTCCAAAAGCGAGACGAACTCGGTACGTTCTTCTTTAAATAATGCACCATACACTTTCTAATTACCTTGCCTTTATGAAACAAGCTCGACGTTTTCTTATAAGGAATTCTCAGTGGAAGGTTCTCTGTTCCAGGGAGCGTGTTTGCATTTGCGAACGGCCTCAGCCCTTACTCTATCGTAGGAGATTGGTACCATTAGTCTCACCGTACGGATTCCTTATCAGTTTTTCTTACATAATCAATGACCGAATCTTTCGACAGTTCGTCCTTATGGTCCGCCACACAAGTACTAGTGTCTGGAAGCATGGGTTGCTTGGTTGCCTAACTGTTTTACATGTCACTGACGTTTGTTCAAGTTGGATTCATATGGCTTTGATGACTCACTTGCAAAACTTCGTGGGAAACATTGGTATACTTTGATAGCTTCGAGAGTCACTCTCCAAATGGAAGTCACCTTCCAAATGGAAT
>OX421451.1:2708732-2713732 GCA_949126865.1 Montipora capitata
TTGCACTTCGAATGTTTTCACGAGTTAGTCCGTATATTGGCACCGTGCCGGTCAAAAAGTTGACCTGCTTTTTTCAGTTCCCAAACTTGCACACTCTTAGCCGTTCAAAATGTGTGAACGCAAGGTGGCAAGTTTTTGTCCATGCAAACTTTGTCCAGACCCGTGTCAACCGGGTCTCAGACAGACAGCTCCGATGACACTTACAGTGCACTTCCCACAAAAACTAAAAGCAACAAGAGCGAAAAAATCCCGTGAATTACGTTCCATCCTCCTTCTTTTTCCCCATTTTAACTGAGCAAAACTTTCTTTATCACAAAGCTGCCCTGCCTTTTTGCTTGGTAGTGGTTCTTGATTCATGTCTTTCGTGTTTTCTGGCCCAATTTCCTTTTCGACGACGCCCCCTTTTCACCAGTCTCTACACTGTCTTGCGACGCTTTGATCCGTCTTTGCCGAAACTCCCAGTGGCGAGGGAAGGAGAGGGATACGTAGCTTTCACGTTACCAAAATCCGTCCTCATATAATTACTTTTATCTTTTTTGTTCATTGTCTCTCAGTCAGGTAGCACAAATAAATATACAACAAAAGTAATGGCCCCTACTCTAAATTAACTCAAGGAGTTGCGTCGTCCAACACTGAGGTTGTAAACAGATAAATGGTATCTGCCTCTGTAACTTGAACAGGCCCGTACGCAGGTTGGTTTTTTTGCGGGAGGGTGCCATGATCCAACGAGAAGACGGACAAAACGAGCGCCGGAGGCGCGAGCCTCTAGTGGACTCCATGGTTCATTTATTTCACACTATTTACATAACATTAACATAGAAAGAAAAGTATAGTCACAACACATGGTTACAAGATAAAATAATTACAGTACAGGTTATGAAATGTGTGGTGGTCAAAGTAGCGAAGGCTTTCTAGTTGACCACCAGGGCAGGGCCCTCTCACCTGAGAAATTTTGAAATTAGGTTTTCTGAGACTGCATTTCTTGCATTTTGAAGGCAGTATGATATGAAAACAGGCAGCCAAAGTGAACTTAAAAACGTGGAAATTACTCAAATTTTTGAACTTCAAAACGGATCTTTTTTTGCGCAGAGACAACTCTACGTATGTATTTTACAGTTTTAGAGAAGAATATCGCCACTTAAAAAGAGCAAAAGTAGAAATAAAGTTGAAATTCCGTATTATCAAGAGAAAATGAGGGGACAGAGAGGGAGGCTCCCGGTCCAGCCCTTGGGATATGCCATGTCCACGAAAGTTATTTTTAGACGAGCGGAAGTCTTTGTTCTAGCGGAAGTCTGTCTTCTGAGACGTCCGCATGCAGGCCAACCTCGGTCTGATGTTTGAAAGAAAATAAATATTCATCAGCCTTCCACGAGCGCCGCCGTTTTCTCTTTTCACTAAGAACCTGAGAGCGAGGGAACACTGCATGCGGACGTCTCGGAAAACAGACTTCCGCTAGAACAAAGACTTCCGCTCGTCTAAAAATAACTTTCGTGGACATGACATATCCCGGCCAACGCCCTGAGCCTCCCTCTCTGTCCTCTCATTTTCTCTTGGTATTATTCATTGGGTTTGCTGCCGCACACCATGATGACCAGCAGAGCTGGTAGTATAGTCAGTAGTGTGTCAAGCTCAAGCCTCCTACACAAAGTCAATCAGAACAGAACTATACTATTCAGTCACTGGGGGCCATCATGTACCAATGCTCCTTATTCTCTTGAGATTTACGTTGAAAATTTCCGTTCATTTGTTGTTTTATAGCTAGGAGAACCCTATTTGCAGAATTTATTGCCATTCTGGCATAAATAGGCATATTTTATCCCGTTTATTCCTCTCTTTGGCTTTTTACGGAAGTTGGGCATACGACCCTCCCACGTCCCCGCAGCGATGGCCAGCGTGTTGCCATGGCTCCCACTCCTTCCGCCTCTGGGCTCGCTTCTTCCCAATAACTTACTTCTGCCAGGGGCGTTTGGGAATGAGGGCTCCCAGTGATAAATTATTACTATATCTATTTTCTATCAATTCACTTTTCTTTTAAATCGTTGGTCAACGAAAAAAAAAGTGGACCTCCGCAGCCTGTGTGTATGTGTGTGTGTGTGTGTGCGGAACTTGGGGAGGGGGGGGGGGGGAGGGGAGGGGAGGGGGAGAGGATTTGCGGGCGAAGGCGTCACACTCCCCTTCCCTACGGACCTGTTGAAGTTGGTCATTTGTTTACTCGGATTCCGAGTAATAAAATAACCTTTTGATGTTGGAATGGACCACTGAAAAGTCCGCCTTCTTTTCAAAGCAAGTCAGACAAGGCTAAATGAAAGTACTTCGTATTTGGAATCGCTTGGAAAAAAAAGGCAACGAAGCGTCCTCCCTTCCTGAAGTGTTGTTGCCATCACATTGGTCATTTTAGAAGTTATTCCAGCTGAGAACGAATGCAATACACTTACGCACTAAACAAAAATCAAGGCATGTTGTCGGGGTGGTTTGTACACTTTTTCATAATCTCTAGGGTAATGAAATATTTTGTTGTTGTGATCTATAATTGCTATGATTTGTTTCACACTCATTGAGGTGACCTTTCTGAATATGAGGTCTCTGCCGACACATTGACAGACCTTCCCTATAGCATTTTTAGTGTGTTCTTGGATAGTGTGTTTGCCATTAAATCAAAATAAATAGATAAATAAGCAACTGTCATTGTTCGATTTCCTAATCCCAGTCTTATTCGAGAGTACACCTTGGACCAGGGGGGTACAAACAAAAGCTTTATTTCAGTGCACCCAACTAAGGTATACATTGCATGTTATTTTAAGTGCTACAAAAATATTTTCATATTAGCTTCTTGTACTTTACTGGCTTAATAAGTCACGCGATTCTCTATCTACACAAAGAAAAATAACGCAATTCCGTGCTCTCAATAAATATAAAAATTTACTATTGAATTCTACCAGAACGCAAATGACCTTGTTCAAGGTTATGAACTTCTCATTCTACTCAAATGGCAAAACGCGAAAACACGCTGACTTCTTCATTCCTAATTTCCTAACATTAATTCCATCACAGCTCGCAAGAACCCATTTAGAGGATGGTCTCCTCGGCACTTGTAGCTGGTTGGTTGCCTTCGTGTTTTGTTTTGGGCTCAACCTCCTTCGCGTGCAACGCAAATGAAGAAAGAATGGCAATGAAACTCTCTCGTTTCCAGTGCCTCCCCCTCGAGAATGCCACCGAAGGCTCAGTAAAAGGCTAACTAAAAATATAATATTGTGATAGAAAATTCAACTTGCCTATGACAGCGACTAAGCAAGATATAACAAAATAAAATTTCAATCTTTGCTGTTTCGATCGTCTGAAAAATACGTTCACGAACTCTGTAGCTGAGATTGTTGAGCGAAATTCTGAAGCCAATTACTTCAGCAATCGCGAATTTACTTCAACAATCAACTTAAATGCCTACCTTCAACCGACCGTTTGTTTTTGTTACGGAAATTCGCATTGCTTATCGTAGCGATCTGATTGGATGAATTTCAGCTTTGGCTGGATTTTCATATATGAAATTGTTCCAGGGGCACGCAATGCTTGTCGGTTCAAGGTGGGCCTTTAAACAGCAATCGATGGACCACTTATATTAAAATTTACTTTGATGAAAGAAATCAGGTCGTAAGCTAAATATCGTCTGACCGCAAACTCGTATACGATAAATGAGTAGGGAGCTTAAGTACACGCGTTTTTGAGATGCGGACGGCAACCGGAAGTGAACAGTTTTCCCTTTTAACTTGTCTTCACACAGCCACATTTACATTGCTAAGTATCTTTTCTCCATTAGAGATTATTAGTATAAAAATCTGGGAGACACCATTGTCCTGTCACGTGAAATGTTCTCTTCCGGTTGCCGTCCGCGTCTCAAAAACGCACGTGCTTAGGCTCCCTACTATCATTGAGAGGATACATGTATGCTGTATTCATGAACACACCAGAAGTGCGAGAATTTCAAGTTGAAACAAAGCAATCATGTCATACCAAAACAAACAAATCTAAACAACTTGAAAAAGCACATTGTGTACAATGATATAAAGCAAAGCACAAACAGTATTTAGAGCGTGCCGAAGATCACTCCATTGACTCCTTTTTATCATCGCATTTAAACCAACAGCTTCCCAATTTTTTCTCCAGGTGTCGTTTGCAGTCCCATGGCTGGCAACTACAGCGCGGTGCAAGAGACGATTTCAATTGACTGCTTTCAAGTATATTCAGTTCCATTGGTTAAGAGGTGCTTTGGTTAGATACTGATAGCATTAGGCACCTCTTTGGGATCCAAGTAAGGATAAGGGAATGGCCGGCTCTTGTTCCTCTCAGCGATCTTGTCACTGACTTCAAGCAAGCGACTCCTTAACCTAGAAAGTAAGCAAACAACATACATGTAGGGTCAGGAAGCGTACGTGATTGGTTCAGAAAACAATAGGCAAAAAGGAATACACAAAGGAAACAGGGAAGGTTAATCCTAATCACAACAGAGCTGCATCCTAGAGCGGTTTTCAAAAGGCAACTTTTCACGATGGCGTCATTTGACTACAACTACCAGAATTCAGTTTGTTTTTCTTTTCTCATTTAAATGGAGTAAAATAACCATTATAGCTCTAATTAGCATGAGACAAGCAAAACCTAAAGGATTCTGGTACTTGTAGCCAAATGGTGTCATCATGCAAATGTCCTATTGAGTGTGGTAAAACAAATACCAAAGTAATTGCTTCGACCAATCACAGCAATTGCAAACAACGCAATGGACCAATCCGGCAATTCTGTGTCACTTGCTCAAAGCGCGGGAAAAATCGCGCGTGCAAGTCAACGCGATTGGTTTATGTGTTCCTTCTCATTCCTTCTCATTGGTTGATAAACTGGCGCGAAATTTTTAAACCAATCACTAAGCGTAGGTATCAGACAACGTAAGCTAGAGTCTTGTTGGTCAATCACACGAATCTGTCCCTCAATCCGTTAGTTTGTCAAGACTACCGGTC
>OX421451.1:2718732-2723732 GCA_949126865.1 Montipora capitata
CTGACAATTTATGTCACAAAGTGTCCCCCAAATGCTGCTCTTTAAGTGAAGATTAACTGCTGCATTTACCCAAAGCTAAAAATAACGCTAACCTTTACCCTTACCTTATTGTTGAAAATAGGTAGCAAATGCTTAGACTTAAAGGGACACTTTGTGTTGGATGTCAAAATTGGGCGTGCATCTAATTAGGGTCAAACCTGGACATAAGTGCCCCCTGGATGGGATGCTAGTCCATCGCATGTTTACCCCCAGCATTACACCGGTACCCATTTATACACCTGGGTGGAGAGAGGCACCGTGAGAGTAAAGTGTCTTGCCCAAGAACACAACACAATGTCCCCGGCCAGGCCCCGAAGCCGGATCACTCGATCCGGAGTCGAGCGCAGTAACCATGAGGCCACCACGCCTCCCACAATCAATCAGGTAGATTGTTCCATAATCTTGAGGTGATTTAAAGATACATGTATGTATGACCTGCACATAAATCTACTGTTATGGGCAGGTTGATGTAGCTTGTTAAAGCCTCTAAGGTCATATTCATTATTGCGAAATATGAACAACTCCTTAATATTAATCGGTCACCATCACAGCCGAAACATCAATTTCAATTTCACACGTTTTACTGGAAAAAAGTTACAGTGTTTTTTAGTTCAGCAACTGTCAACGTAAATATGCTTGGTGGCAGTAAGAAAGGAAACAGTTGTTCGGCATTGTTATATGCATGTTCATGAAACCTGGCTACACCGACGATCAAGGTCGTAAAATAACACAGAAGGTTGTTTTTTCTTTCAATGTTTCATATATACAATGGAACAATGTTGAAAAGACCACCCATGCAAGTCTCCATCTTGTCCGACAATGGTCACGACCATTTTGTCAGGTGGAGGTTTGAGCCCCCCACCCCTCTCCCACTAGGCAGTAAGATGCTAAAGCAGCTGGTCTGTGGTCAATTAAAATAAATCAATTCATTAACTAATGTAATTATTACACTGCTTTCAACTTTTAACTGCCTTTTAGTAGTAATTTAACATGGAAAAGAAAACTTACGAGTTGATAGCCAGTAGATATAAGAAATGAGGAGCAAGCAGTCTAAAGACAGGGTGAGATGGTGACAGCTGACGATGAGTTCCCACACAGACAGTTTCTGCAACCAAATGGGTAAAGCCTGTGGGGAAAAAAAGAGTGGACACCACAATGTAGTATCCTTGTTCTAACGTACCCTCCCCAACCTCCTTATAAGTTGACTGTGTAAAAGATGTGCCCGCATGTAGGATAAAGTGAGCAAATGGAGTGAAGATTACTGAGTGTGGTTAAATACGTTTCTTCTATCGGGAATCCTAGTTAAATCTGGTGGTATCCTACACACACAAGAAGATGGAGGAAAAGCCACATGTTTGCCAGAACTTACCAAGATGAGTGCAAGACTGGTGAAACGCAGCATCAGCATTGTTGTAATACATCTTGGCCAACATCCATGTGTATTTGGGATCACTTGGCACAAACACCTGTTTTCAAAACAACATTACACTGATGAAGCGTCTGTCAGCCCATTCACACCCCAAACGCCCTCAGACACCCCCCCCCCCCAAGTAACGTAACTAACTTCGCCCAGGTGAATTCAATGTACGTAATGTCCAGCAAGAAAGAGACAGCTATGACCCCTGATGCTTGAGAGAAGTGTCACAATTCAATTTTGAGATCAGCTTGCCCATTTGTTGGTCGAGATATCTTGAGAAACCTTTCCTTTCCATAAAATGTCTTATTAGTGCCACTACTCACAAGACAATACAAGTCACTCTAGGTGATCTATACGTAAACAAAAGATCGTTGTTCCATTTTACACCCACTTCCCAAATAAAGCTTTACCACAAATACTTCAACTTACTGTTTGCCAGTAGGCTGCAAAAAATTCAAAAAGGAAAAAAAAACCATGCTGATCAAATTACTTCTACCTACAGTACCATGGTACACAGATTCCAACCTGTAAATCTTGTGGGCCCTGCCATTATTTAGCTCACAAAATGCAGCAAGCAGCTGCTTCATGGCTAAAACCTTGGGAACATTTGCTGCAATCAATATTTTAAACTAGCCAGATTAATGAGCACTTACTGGATTGTCATCAGCTGGTTTCTGGAACAACTGGATTGCAATGGGCATTAATTCATGTCGATCATTAGAAAAAAACAAAGCCATGGGCTTGCAAATCTGAATGAGCAAAAATCACAAAGTATGTATAATTTTTAGTAAGAGATCTTTATTTCACATGCAACCAGTACAAGGTAAGGGATGAGGTTAAAAGGCCATTTTGAGACTGTGGATACATGTACTTGGCATGATTTTAGAGTTACAAACACATAAGGCAAGATGATCAAGGCCGTATGCTACCAGCAACACCATCTTCCTCCACCTCTCCCTCTTCTTTTGCCCCATAGATTACAACCAAAAATCATGACAACTTTGAACTTTTGTGAAAAGTTAAATGATTTTCTTCTCTAAAAGATTATTCATTAGTTTGTGCTGCTTGCACATTTTGAAAAAGACTGCGTGCTTTTGACAGGAGACAAATGTACATTGTATGACCAGACCCTACCATACATGTGCTAGTAGATACATGTATCCTACTGCTGGCATGAAATAAAAGGGTATTGTAAAAACTAGGCCTTAGTCTAGCAAAACAAGATATCTAAAGTGTTGACTTAAGGCCTTACCACTCTGTTAAATCTGCACATGACATCACTGAGCTTTTTCAAGTTCACAATATAAATTTTCTTTTTCTTCATAGCATCTTCCAGGGTCAGTCCATCAAGGAAAGGTTCCACCAGCTCTGGGGTCACCTTAAAACTAAATTTAAACCAAGACAGTACATTAATTTTGTTTGCTGACTATTCATCAAAGTAATGTTCAAAGCTGTCAATAACTTGAAGGCGTAAGCTCTTACTTTTCAGGGATTTCTGTGCAAAGTTTGATGAGAGTTGGGTTGCAGCCTTGCAATCTCTGGCGTCCAAAATTAGTGTCTTCTTTCCACTTAAAGTAACCCTGCCGTGAACAGTAAAAAACAGAGTTGATGGACAGGACATCAAAAACAAGTGCATCCTGCTCAAGGGGGTCCCATTGGTGAATTCAAGTGACAGGAATGTTGCTCTCTCAGATATCATAAATGACAACTGGAATTTGTTTTAAACAACAATGAGTTTGATTACTTTTGTTCCATTTCTTGTATTATGATGTTACCAACTTTAAGTAGAGGAAGAATGAAATGGTCACTTTGCAGTGGTGATTTTTTTTAAGTCCAGGGCAGAAATTCTAAAGTCATGGTTTACATGTATGCTAGCTAGTGTTACAAAGACCAATATTATAGAGTGTTTTCACTCACGTGATCAGTAACCTTGTTTTCCCACCGAAACAAAAGAAAATGTTTGGATCCTGGAGCATTAGTTGGGTACACCAACATGGCCGCTGCTCCATTGTTTAGGAACACACTAACATGGTCACTGTGACATCACATGAAAACACTCTATAGCCATGGTTTGGAATGCTCAGGTAACATGATTACTGGATCCATCTACACAGGAAATTTTCCCATAGCTAGCATTCTAGCCTATGAAATTCAATATTCCAGCCACCTGCCACAAAATGATGGCAGTGGAAAGGAAGAGAAAAAGAGGATCAAGTGTCAAGAGAAACTAAATAAAATCAGAAAAAAACTCTCTTGATCGTCCCAGGAGAAAAATGCTACTATATTGAATGATAAGGTGTCCTTGGCACAGGGTAGAAAATTGAAACTTACACTTTGTTACTAAATTAGACTCACATGCATATTTTCATTTTGAACATTATTTTTAGCATATTAACTACGCCTCTGATAAAATTAACAATTAGATCCTATTTAGAGGCCGTAAATATTTTTCTCATAAAGCATATGGTCCCAAAAAATCAAGATTGGTACATGAATACATGTTCACTCTGAGGCTTGTCTCATTCACAAACTAAGACCTTTAAACTACCAGTTGTCGCTAACCAAAAATGACAACCTACATATGGCTTGTTGAGGCTTCCTTTGTAAAGATTTCCAAAATCATCCAAAGTTTCCCAGGGATCTGATGTCAGTTTTGCCAGTTTACACTTTACAGCAAGGGTATACTTTGTCTGTTGAATATTCCACTGAAAAAAAAGAAAAAGATGAGCACATCTGATAAAAAAAAATTGGCCAAGGCTACTATCAATGTTAAAAACCTGTATGGGTAACAGCAGAAACCCATAATAGTTGAAACGTGTAACGCGCGTTTACAGCTTCCGAATATTCAGTGCAAACTGATTGGTTGAATGTTTCAGTGCTAAGTACCATATTTGGAAACCCCTTGCTCTTGTTGTTCCAAATATGGTACTTAGCAAATTGAAAATTCAGAAGCTTGTTTCCCAGCACACAAGGAGCCGTTACACGTTTCAACCCTTATGGGTTTCTGGTAACAGATAATGCTATCCGATCCATTGCCCTGATGCTCAGAGATATTTGCCCACATTTATCCTCAATAGATAAGATGGATAAAATAACAGAAACAATTTCAGTCTTAAAATGGCCAATAGGATTCAAGCTGAACTGGGGTTTTAGGTAAGAGTAGTTATTCAGCTAACAGAGGCCGCGGAGTACGTTTGACAGTGTGGGGGGTGAGGGGGGGGGGGCAACGGCTAGGTTTTGGTATGGATCACAGAAGTGTGAGGGGAAGGGGGAGAGGTTTTGGAGAAAACATCAATGTAGGGAAAAAGTGCAGCCCCTCCCTCTCCGTGGCCCATGACTTAAAGCAAAAAGCAACATGAAGGCAAAAACAAAAACCGCCGATCTGTGGAATGGGCCTGAATCATTGAGTGACTGTCCACCCACTTAAGTTGTACATTTTGATGAAATTCCTTTCCCACGTTGTGAGCAGTAGCCAGCTTTTGCTGTCAAGGTGCACTGGAACAATCACAAGAATGGAACGATACCTCTTTAAAATCATGAGTCC
>OX421451.1:2733732-2741232 GCA_949126865.1 Montipora capitata
ATAGAGCTGAATTCCCGGACGATTAGATGGGTACACCAACATGGCCGTCGTTCTATAGGTTTAGGAACACCAACATGGCCGCCGTGACGTCACGTGAAAACACTCTATTGATAGGTGACATGACCTACCAATGAACAAAGGGGACTAATGTCACGCATGCGCATCATCAAAATCAGACAAAAGTCTCCTTTGTTCTACCAATGAACATATTTGGTTCTCACGGTGCATTCGTACATTCGAACTCGACGCTGGAAAGCGGTGGAATCTGTGCGAATCTTTTTACTGAAGAACCTCTAAATTCAATTCATTTTCCGGCGGCGAAGTCGATCTTCCCGGCTATGTTCGGAAATTTGATTGATGGAAGCAAAAATACAAGTTGGCGCTAAATACAAGCGCAGGGAAATACACGTGTGAACCAATCTCGACCCCAGAGCTCTTCTCTTGACTGAGGGAGAGAAGAGCTCTGGGGAACCCTGAAACAAAGTGTCTTCTCATTGGTTTTCGTGAAGAACAATCGAAAGCGTCTCTAATTGGCGCATTCATGTTAGCACGAGGAGTGAGCAGGCGCCGTAAGGTTCCAATAGCCAGCTTTTGGCTATAAGAACCCAGAGTTTCCCAGAGCCTTGGGTCGATCCAAGGCTCTGGTGACGAGAATGACGTGTGAACTACCTCAACACAAATACAAACGCCAGCGCATGTGCAAGAAATGGAAAATTTTCCATTTTCTTGCGTTTGCATTTCACACGTGTGAACCGGGAAAACGCAAACGCAAACGCAAACGCACGGTAAAAAAAAAAAAAACCTCACAGGTTCATTTTCGTCCACCATCTTGGAAAGAGGACTTGAACTGCGCCTGCGTGTCTTACTTCCCTTGCGTTTGCTTTGGACGTGTGAACTTCGTTTGCGTTTGCATTTGCGTCGTAGGTGTGAACCAGGCTTTAGCCCTTGAAGGTGAGATTGCGCAGAATTATGAAAATCGCAGTAATGAGTACTATCATCATTATATACTCAACAGAATATCACGTTTCCGATTGGTCAATGGCGAATACATAAATAGGTTATAGAGTGCAATACGGAAGTTTCCATGGAAACATATCAATTGGGTAATTTTGTTGAGTATATAATAAATAATCGTATGAACTTGCTCGTGCATTTCGTGATTTATGGGCACTTGTGACGTTTTGAAAGTTCTCAAATGGCTCTCGCTTACAGCTGGTTCAATTTTGAGAACTTTTACAACATCAATCGTGCCCATAAGTATGGGAAGTCAAATGGTGACGTTTAAAATTAAGGAATAATTTCACTCGCGTTTTGTCCAAAATCAAATAATTTCCCGAACCTTTAGGCGACGGAAATTACTTGATTTTAGTCAAAACGCAAGTGAAATTATTCCCTAATTTCACGAATATACCATTTGATTAGCTATTAATATCATGCGTGACAAATTACGTTCATAAGACGCCATTTTGGCACTGAAGGAAAAGTTGTCATTGCACCATTGTATTTCACATTTAAAACTTGACGCTCCGTGAGCGTACAGTGGATTGCCTGTGGTACGTGTTACTCAAAAACAGAAGGCACTGAGTCTAATGGATGCGTGAAAACAAGAAACCCAGTCGTGTCAAATTACCATCCGCAACAAAATAAAATTTCAGGATCAAACCCCTTCCTGAAGAACCTTTCCCTTGAATAATGAAGCACAAAATGGACAACAAGCTTTCTTTCAAATAACTCTTGGCTGTCACATTTCCAATTATTTTTTTTACCTTAGGACTGTGCAGAGTTGAGCACAAAATAAATATAAGAAGCATTAGTGAAATTTCCAATTGTTACCGGAAGAGTTGAGTACAAATAAATATAAATAGCCGGACAATCCACTTAAGGTGTTCGATTCCTTCTCTGTCTTTGTTAAACCCAGAGAATTTTCCATTGGTGTCAGTGTTGTACATAACACTACGCTTGGTAAAATGTTACAAAAACATGAATGAAGGGGGTAGTTTCTAAAGAAACTGTGGTGCTGCGTCGGTGGCGAAGTAGTATAAAAAATTTGGTTTTATCAACGGAGTTGATAATGTAAATTGACCACCGTACAGAGATTCTAAAAGCTGACGTTTCGATCGTTAGCCCTTCGTTAGAGCAAAGGGCTAACGCTCGAAACGTCAGCTTTTAGAATGTCTGTACGGTGGCCAATTTACATTATCAACTCCGTTGATAAAACCAAATTTTTGTTAGAAATACAGCTCACTTTGATTATGGCTTGACGGGTGAAAGATTGTTATCGAAGTCCATTTCTCGTCACTTTTAAGATTCCAGATTTTTTTTTACCGCCTGTCTTGTTTATCCAACTGACGTTTCATTCTTAAGCTCCATAAGGGTATATTATTTATGGTTAAGGATCCACCAAAACGCCATTTGCGTTTGAACGACTTTGACGCCATTGAAGGTTAATTAAATATTCTACTACGTCCACCAGAGAAATCTACGCATTTCTACTACCCCCTGAAACCTACCAAAATACGCGCAGAAGACTCTATGCACAAAGACACCACTTAGCAGGGGAATGACAGGAAAGATTTTTCCCGACACGGGAAAAACAAAAAAAACGACTAAATTTATATCGTTTTCCGACTGGATTGCTACATGGCAACCCAGTAATTATAAATTAACGCTGAAACTTCGCGCCAATATTAAGGAGTACATTTATCACCAATGTTATTAATCAGGAAATGCACAAACAAGTTCACACGATTTCCTATACAAAAATCATCAAGAAAATATCATAGCTTTTGCTTGAATTACTTACTTTAAATGAATTAGACATATCACAAAAACTCTTGTAAAATACTTGAATCTGGTGAATGTTCACACCGTTTTTTATCCTATGTGTAAGTATTGCCAAGCACACTTGGTACCAAGGAACATCATGGTAAGATGTGTCCCAAAGAGTTGACACTCTGGATTGTTCAATCACAGCTTTTCCACCGGTCCAAACCCTGCGGGTCACAGTTAACGTACTTTAACTGGTTGTCCGATGCCTCTGATGAAACTGTCAATGAATGGGTTTTTGCAGACACGCTGTGAATCAAACATAAGGCAATGCAAATACAGTCAAGCTTTTTGGACATTGGTGTCTGAAGCTGGATTGGAACTAATCTGGGATTGAATGTGACCAAAAACTTGTCAAGGTTGTTATTGCATCTAACCTGTCTTGGCAAAAATCTTGTTTGAAATAAAGAAAGGAACTGCTTAAAGTGCTAGTATGATAAAAAAATAATCTTTTTTTTTCTTCAGGTTTTTAAAGCGTGTTCGCTCAACACCTGACTGGCAAAAATTTGAGCTTTGATTTTCATCCAAAGGCTGTCTATTTTGAGTGTAAGTTTTGGATAAAGGATAAGGAAAGGAAAGGAACTTTATTTAAGTGTCTAATCTTCTAGCGCTGTAGAGCACTAATCAGGGACACTGTAAATTGAAATGAACAAGTTAACGCAAATGAAATCAAATGTTGGTTTTTGAGGAGAGGGGAAAACCGGAGTACCCGGACAAAAATTTCTCGCTACAGAGTAGAGAACCAACAAACTCAACCCACATATGACGCCTAGTCTGGGAATCGAACCCAGGCCATGTTGGTGGGAGGTGAGTGCTCTCACCACTGTGCCATCCCTGCACCCCCACGGTCCGCCATTACTCACGTTCAAAACTAATGGATTGGACCTCAGAGGGTTGGATCTAGGGAAAGTGACATCATTTACTCACCAGCTTAAAGTTTTTGCATGTAAATGCAATGTATTTTATACGCAAAACAGGAGTTTAAAAATCTGAAGGCCCGAAACTCCCCTGCTACATATTAATTCAGGCGCCAACACACGCATTGCATTCTTAAACTATGGAGTCCTTGCAACCCAGTGCTCTCAAGATTTTAAAGTTAGCAATGGCGGACCAATAAATAAGAAAATTCCAGTTAAAATATAAACAGGTGTCTTTTTTAAATCAGAAATTAAAACTTGGTTCACTTAGTGTTTAGTTAACATAGATTTGAAATCCAAAGAAAAAGAAGAATTGCTTGTTTAGTCGTAGTAGCACTTCAATGTGTGACAATTGAGTCATGTACTTGTCATCAGTAAGTGCAACTTCATTTCTCACAGCCCAAACTTTATCTCTATGTTTCAATTATATTTAAGCTTGTGCCAAATTGTTAATTTCTAAGATGTTAAGAATTACTGTGATTTCTTCAACCCATATCTCTCCACAAGAGCTCCATCCTCATTGGGGAGCAGAGCTGGCACAGTGGTGAGAGCATTTGCTTTCCACCAATGTGGCCTGGGATTGATTCCCGGATTCGACACCACATTATGTGAATTGAGTTTGTTGGTTCTCTACTCTACTGCAAGAGGTTTTTCCCTAGTACCCCAGTTTTCCCCTCTTCTCAAAAATCAAAATTTGATTTAATTTGTTCTGATTTAAGTTGATTTGTAGTCTCCCCAATTAGTAGAGCACCCGTGCTGAGCAAAATAACCTTGAGACTTAAACAAAGTGATGATGATGATGATGATGATGATTATGATTATGATTATGATTATTATTATTATTATTATTTTATTTTTTTACAGACTGTATTATCCAAAGCATTTGGTTCATGAAACTTTTGGTATGACGAAAGATAACATATAAAAGCGATGTATATATTTGAGCTGCACAGAACTCACATAACAACCAGCTCCCAGATTGCTTGATAGCTCTATTGGAAGAGCACTGCACCGATATCGCAGAGGTTAGGGTTCGAATCCTGTTCAAGACTGAATTTTTCAGGCTTTCCTTTTGTTACTGCACAAGTAACGTCAATAAATAACTGCAGTGATCAGGTCGATTAGCAATCTCAACAACTTTTGCTTTAGGAAGGTTTACCGGTACCTGTATCTCTAAACCAAAAGAAACGCACAATGTAGTTCTACTTACGTTATTAGGAATGCCAAATTAAATGACCAGCCACAACAAATCCTCCTGTTAAAGAAAAGCATAGTTATTTGCCATGGCAATTTAAAAATAAAGACCCAGAAGGCTAGAGAAGGTCCACTGTGAAGATCACTGGGTGGAAAAGCTGTTATTACCTGTATTGACAGTGACAATGACAATGATAGTTAGCTGGGAGAACTGTCTCACTTGGCTTGCTTTCTTCTGCGGGTTCCATACCGAGAATCAATAGCTTGTCTGGATTTTGCTCTTGACTGCATGAGTCTTCTAGTCTGAATACCATCGTAACCTCCTAGTAATTTGCCACATTTGTTCCAAAGATTCTGCGTGTTGTTAACTTCGGGAATCATAAATTGGAGCTGTTTTTGGAGCTTGTTGTTTTGAAGACGGGTAGCATAGGCTTGGAACTTTAGGAATTGTTTATCAATGAAGTCTCGAAGTGGAACTGTACGGGTTATCTCATATAACTTTTGATTAGAGATTATGAAACTATAATCACCATTTTGTGGGTCTTTTTTGGCATATCCTTTGTAAACCATTTTTCGTAAGAAACTGCGGTAGATCACATCAAGTCTCTCTTTTTCCAATTGGGTTAAATTTCATGCTTGGACTGAATACAGAAGCCTTGAGCATACTTAACTGTCAAGTAGTAAAACACGGGCTGGGAGGCTGATATTGCAGTTGGTAAGTTCACGTCAGTATTGTGTAATATGTGCTGTTACTTTTGTGGTGGTGTTTCTTGTGATGAGTGTTGGGCAGGGTGCAAAGAAAGTCAGCTAGCACCTACTAGCCCAAGAGTCATATTAATTGGCCCCAAAACATTTCACCAGCAGTACGTATTTAATATATGCTAATAACATGTTTTAATTAAGTAAATTTATTAATTAGTACTTGACCCATTAATTGATTAATTACTGGTAGCTGCTTTAGTTTTACTTAGAATCAGTTATAATTTAACAAAAGCTTTTACAAACAGTAAAAAATAATGTGACCTTCTTGATTAGTAAGAATAAGGCTTTTGTCATCATGTACTTGATTGTGTGGACTAGGCTGATGTCTGGCATGAAAAGTGATACTTCTGTTAAGAGATTTCACTTTGTGAGATCAGCTTGAAAGACAGCTTCCAGTTCACATAAATTTACCTGGAAGTTATTTAAAAAACTTGTCATTCAGAAATCCACAAATCCCCAAAAAACACTACACTTGCCCGTCGGCAAGTAAAAGTCAGAATCCACAAGACATAATGATCACAAAATCTCCTAGCCCCAGGCTATCGGACACGACTTTCTCTGAATGCTGATAGGGTAGGAGGGGGGAGAGGGGGGGGGGGTTAAGTGCATAGGGTGTGGGGTGGTTTGGGTTTGGGTTAGGGTTGTGGTGTAGTGGGGTGTGGGGTGGTTGAGGGGTTGAGTGGTGTGAGTTAGGGGTCAGAGTAGATGGGATGAGGTGTGGTGCGGTTACATGATGGTATCATAATGGTAGGATGTCGTCTCCTAACCAAGTTGATACTTGGCCATGGCCGCACAACACCATATGCAATCAATTGTTACATTAAAAAAATTACTTTAAATTAAAAATAAAATGTAATAAGCACCTTACCTTATTTTTTTCGCTTCTTGGTTTGCATAACCATATACAGTTTTTATAATAAACGATTGCTGTGAAAGAACAAAAAAGTAAGTAAAAAAGTTAAAACAGGACCAAAAGGGGCTAATGGTGCTCTTTCACACCAAGCAAAATGTCAGACCAGTTGGCCCAGGTTTCAACCAGCTCTAATGACAACTACAACAATGAAATACTGGCTATAAACAGGACACATTGAATGTGTTGCAAATTTTGTAAATGAAGCTTAATGAAAGCATAATTATTTCAAACTCTGGAGAGCAAACATGTTTTGAGGATACAAGTCTGCCTGCTTCAACAATATGGAGATGTAAATAATGAGAGGCTTACATTAAAACTGGAACGTGGAGGCACCTTCACAGTTTGTTTGAAGTCTCGTTGTGCCACCACATAATTTTCCCAATTCACTTCAAAGCTAAATTCATCCAAGGAAGCCTCAAAAAAGTTGGAATTATTGATTGTAACAGTAGTCTGTTAAAGCAAAGAAAAATGATGGATATGAGAAAATGTGTTTAAAAACATTAAAAGTACAGCTTTGGGTGTTCAACCAAATGTATGTGGGTTCTGTTTGTAACACCTAGAATGAAATCTCTGTTCTAAAACCAACTCAATGTATTTGGAATGATTTCAGAGAATAGATAATTTAAAAGTGGAATTTAAGGTGGCTCAAACCAGTTTCAACACTTTCAAGAGACCTTGTTATTAGAAGGATTGACACTACAACACTTTATCACTTAACGACAATGTTATGGTACCTTATCAAACACCAATAATTATTGCTGAAAAAGATTTGGTCATTTTTGTGACATAACAGATCACTGTGGCAACAGGAAAGCCCTGCAAAAATACCCCATATTTTGGCTTTAGTCGCTCATATCTCAAAAACGAATTCTGTGACTCCCACATTTT
>OX421451.1:2748732-2753732 GCA_949126865.1 Montipora capitata
GGAGGGGACTCCCATATGGAACAGACGGGGATGCTCGTCGGAAATTTTGAATTTAACCCCTAAAGGAAACCATCTGGGCGTGGATCAAGCTTTTTGTGACCCCTAAAGGAGACCGATCTGGGCGTGGCTTAAGCAAATTTTGACCACTAAAAACAAGTTAAAAAGAAAATTTGACTTCTGTTTCTCTTCGCGTAATTCTGTGTTTCTTCGCGGAACCCTAAACGAGACCTTGGCGGCTTAAAATATTGGCGCTTTGCCCGGAACACCCTAAGCGAGACCAAAATCCAAAATTTACACCCCTAAGCGAGACGACGAGCGATCCCCGTCTGTTTCATATGGGGGTTCCCCCCCCCCCTTCCCGGGCACAGGGTGTCTAAGTTCTGTCAAAAAATGTATCAATAGTCCTCAGTTTTTTTTATACTTACAAGAGTATCCATCATGAATATTAGGTAATTGATTTCTTTCACTTTTCACCTCTTCCCATTCATATTCCTCTCATCCTTACTCCACCCTCACACCACAACCATTTTCCATTTCCTATCCCCAACAACACACTCGCCGGCTAAGACTATTCAAAAGAAACTATGGCAAATTATCCTTTTTAGTCAGTCCTTACTTGCGGGGGTTTGTGTTTTTCAAAGCATTCTTGTGTTCAATTTCTTTGTTTGCCTTAAAGGGAAAAATCGACAAAGAATTATAAAAAAATGAAACAAAATTTTCAGACGGTTGAGGTTTTACAAATCTGGCGTCGATTCAAGTCGGTTAGAAAGTCAAATTTTAGCTGAATTAACAAACGTTCCTTTTACAAGGATAATTACTTTTGTTTTCTATCAAAGTAACAGACTTGTAATCTTACCAAGTAATTTCTTTTCCAAGTATCGATTTGTGGTCAGTGAATGTCCATATTAAAGTCAATGAAGATAATTTCCCTTCAAAATGAAAGGGGCGTAAGCCTTTTAAACAATTCAGACACGTCTCCGAAAACACTCTGCTTGCAATTTTGAGGATATAAATCGGCCTAGTGCATTAGGAAAGTAGAGTTAACGACGTTTTGAACGAGAACTAGAGAAGAAAACTGAATGGTACAGCGGCCGACAGCGCGCTTACCACCCGCGACAGCTGCCTCGATTCTATAAGAAAACCGATTAAGATCTGGGCTTGTTCCTAAGTTCCCGAAGCGAAGGAAATCCACTCTATGCGGGAATTATCCCGCACTCCCAGGTTAGGGTCAGGAGTAGGGGATAATCCTCAAGTACATAAAAAAAAAAGACTTTTATGTGGTACAAGGGCCGAAATTTACGAAAAAAAAGGCACCACTGGTTGTGTGCCAGAGCGTGGTACTGTCACGAGTAAGCTTGGCTTTAGGCCAGCGCATCGCTCATGAGACCGGGTCATTGCCACATACGCCGTTCTCTACAAGGCAGTGAGGGAGAAATAAGTCGGTCCTTAGACCATGTACGACAAAGCCTTTCCCACGGTGGCTAGTTCCCTTTATATAATTTTATGGTAAAGCACATTAAATCATGGTAGATGACGATTTGAACAAGTTCATTTCAAAATATCATCACGTGGGATGCCATACGCAAACCACACTGATTTGGGTGGTCCAGTTTCGTCATCATCGAAGTCGCTGTTGGTAATTGCGCACGCGCTTTTGCTTGCCAAGGAAAATGAGCTATGGCCTCGGTTGTTCAAAAGGTGGATAACGCTATCCCCCTGATTAATCACTATCCAGCGGAAAAACACAAGCAGAGTCAAATGAGTTATCCAGTAGACAGTGATTTATTATTCAGTGGATAGCGCTATCCACCCTTCAAACAAGTGGGGCCTGATGTATGAAAAGCCTACGTTGCCCTGAGTACTTAACGCGTTGCCGTCTGGACAAGTGCAAACCCCAACAGAGGTCAGCGGTTGTTTGTTAAAATAATACTCGGAGCATGTAAATAGTCACGAGTACTGTTTGCATCTAAAATCCAATATGGCCGGTGTGTTGAATCTTGCTCGGAGATCAAAGGTTGGTTTATTATGCCTTCTAGTAATTCTATAGCGTCCTCATGGTTTGAAAAAGGATGTTATATTGCCAAGGTTTCTTCCACCCTTAAAGTGTCTCTTCAACTCTAAACCCTTCAATAGATTTGGCAACAAAGTATTTAGTCGTAAGAGACGAATTATAAGCTATTTTTCTTAGCCGTCTTCGAGAACAAGCTGAGAAATTACAAAATCTCCCAGACAACCCAATAGCAGTAATTTAACCTCATCAAAACGAAATGAATAGGCTGTGGAATTAATTATAGACTTTACTCTTTTGATTGCATCATGGGTAATCAGGACAACATGCCGGGAAATTCAAAGGTTTGTATGGAAGTTCAAAACGATAAAAAGTATTCATAATTCGCAATTTTGAGTGCTTTACCCTACAAAACAGAACATATGCAGTTAAAAATCTGGCTGAATGAAGTTGTACAGAATAGCTATTGTACAAATTACTTTATTAAAGGAAGTTTCTATGGACTTTCAGGAATCTTCCGAATTGCTTCTAACACAAGAGATTTTGCTGATAATATTCACTTGAATCACTTCACTATTTTAATGTCTCAACTCGAAGGAAAAATCACAATCGCTAGATCACACGTCGATTCGCACACATGGTTTTGAAATCCTAAACTTACATCACGTAATTGCAGCTTATTCACCAAGCAACGAGAACAAAGGAACAAAGTTCACTTTCACAGCGTGACAGTCATGCACTCCATTTTCCAACAGGACCACTAACCATACATTTCCTGTAATTCTGAAAGCACAAAATTAAAGAAAATGTAAGGGGAAAAAACAGCTATATCTAGGAATTCCAGAGAATAGATACTGAGTCCAAATCATCTGAGTTGTGAAGTTGAACTTTTTATGATTGGGTTATGAAGGCGAAAGTCTAGAAGAAAGTCATAGACAGTTTGTTTTGCTTTGAATTTCCATACAAATCTTTGAACTTCCCACCATGTTGTCCTGATTCTTATCACAAAAGGCCTTCCTACATGTACATCTGGGCTGCAATAGACAGAAGAAGCAGTCTTACTGACAGTAATTTTGTCAGTAAACAAATTATTGTTTAGTACATCCAAATTCTATGGATGCCTTAGTCTTTGTATAAAGGGGTCCCTGATAGAGACTGGCAATTCAATACTGACCATTGCATTTGGTCTTGCTTGTTGCTTTTCAGGTATTTCAACCATTTGTAAGCTGGGTGAAGAACAATATTACTCTTTTCTCAGCATCACAGGTGACAAGAACATTGTTTTGTTTTTTACTTTTAAGTCCTCTCTTTTTCTTGTAGGAGGCTGTCTTCACAATAATTATTGGTAGGGGTGCCACTGCCACTAGGAGTAGCCATCCATATCACAAATCATTATCAAATGAATTATTTGTTAGGTCTGTAGTCTAGACACAAGGACTATGTTGTTTAAAGCAACATTAGTGCTAAGCCAAAAGTAAAAAGGTGAAAGATCATTTTGTTAAATGTCATTAAAATGTACTGTTGAGCCAATCAACCAGTCTTTTTTTACATGTCTAGTTGTTCTAGCGCCTTATGGTGCTAATTTGGGGACACATTCATGCCAGACCACAACACTGGGAAGTGTGTACCTTGCTCTTAGTGAATAGAGCCCGTGTGTGGGATCTTTAGTATCTCACAGAGTTTATGAACAAGGGTTGTGTGACGGGGCCTACAGTGTATAATCCTTATCAGTGAAGACTTGAAAGTCTGACCATTTGTGGATGTGATTACGAAGGCTTCACTTTCTCTTCAGTTAGTTAAAGACCCCAAGTGTTGGTCTGGCCGGAGTTGAACTCACGACAATATGACCGTAAAATAGATATTTAATTGACCACTCCCCATAGGGTCTTTTCAGGGCCATTGAAACACAATCATGACAGAAGAGAACATTTAACAACAACTGTTAAGAATCCCAACTGGCCAGAAGCAAGGTAGTTGGTTATCTACAAGTGCAACTGAGAAGTTGAACCAGGGACTACCAGGAAGAAATTCAACCAGTGGTCAGAACATGTCTTGAACCCGGGATCCCCAGACTCAAGGCAAGCACCCTAACCACTGGGCCACCCTTCCCACCTTCTACAGGCTATGCTCAACCAACTGAGCCCACCAGTAGGCAGTTGATTATTCATTCAGTTAGTGTTACTATTTCTGTTAATTTAGGCTTGAGTTATCATATCTGGTCTTGTTTACCGACCAGTTACATGTAGCTTGGTAGGCACAACAGGTAGAGCACGGTCATTGGACTGCTGTGCCAGACTTTGTCCTGACCAACACTCTGGGTCTTCCAAAAAATTGCGGAGAAAAGGCTGCCTTTGTATTCGCATATACAGCATAGGTACCGGTAAATTTAATGCTGGGGGTAACCCTGCGATGGACTAGCATCCCATCCAGGGGGAAGTAGAAATACTCCTAGTCGCTTCATGCTACAGAAACTGGAGATAAGCGCCGGTCTGGTGGGCCTTCTAGGCTCGTAGCAGACTTTACCTTTTACCTTTATATAGCATATACAATTACCGGTATTTAAACTGGTTGCCTATTTCCATTCCTTGTCTATCAAGTTTAATTCAGTGTTTGACACTTACTTTCTCACTAATTTTCCCTTTGGGCAACCAGTTTTGTGTTTATGGTTGCCCATGGCTTTTTTTCAGTTGCCCACCTTCTAAAGACCTGTTGGACATTAAAACTCAAAGAAGGCTTGTAAAAATGTCAATTTTGTGTAAAATGTGTGTAAAATGGGTTTGACAGACCAGCGCAACTCCTGCTGTGTGTCCTTGGTATTCTAGTAGCGTTCACAGTTTTGCTTTGACAAGCATACGTATGTTTAAGCGATTTACCTTTTCTATAAAAGATCAAGGGAGATTCCTTGAATAACTCTCTGAGATTAGGCTGGTTTTGAATGAAATGCCATTTGTCCAATAGTATGTTCTTCAAGCCTTTCAAAGCTGGTTGAAAT
>OX421451.1:2758732-2766232 GCA_949126865.1 Montipora capitata
ACGCACAGTTTCGTACCGGTGCCCGGGCACCAAGTGTGAACGATACCTTAGTGCACAGTCTTTCTTATAGAAAATCACTTTGGCTTGCACGAGTGGCCATTGTCAATGCCATGGGTAATAATTTCTCATTCAATACTTGTGATTAGCTGGAAAGATCTGGTCTCGCGGGAAGAGCAATCTAAAAATAACTCGGTCTGTAAAAACGCCGTTCCACAAATACAGTGGAGTTGTACGTTCCTATTCATAGGCTCCTGCCCGCAACCAAGGAAGCCATGTTTGCTTTTCTTCGTAAGTTTACATTTTAACAATTTGCAACCCTCCCATATCATCGCGGTTATCGGCAGTACTGAAAGTGACAAAGGAAGCCGCGACTTCGCAATGCAGCATTGACCAGTATAAACCTCGTGCATAGTTTTCAGGTTAACCTTTGAGACAACGGACTGAGTTAAAATTACACTTTCTCAGTCATTGATTTGAATATTTAAAGACCTTTTATTATCATTCAAAAGAGATCCAAGTGATGTGTATTTCTAGAATTCAGAGGTCGAAACCGGAAATAACGTTATTAAAATTGTGCACGCGAGCTACTTTCATGAAATTTAAAGTACGTAATCATTGTTTATAAGTTGTTAAGATATCTACAAGTACTTAACTCTTTGGAATATTTCTGATGGCTGATTCTCGATCGCGCTAAGTTAGTGTTCTTTTCTTCCGTAGTCTTTTTGGCTCTGGGGCGTTTCTAACGCATGAAAGCCGCAAAGTTGCATTCCTAAATAACGGCTTTCATGCAATTTTATCATTTTTTTCAGATTGAACACATCTAGGTGGCCGCTTGCTGGAAATATTATAGAAATGTTAGATTAAGCAATCACAGCCATCGATAAGTCGATACGTGGACCATGTTGATTACAAAAGGATAGTGGGATATTTGCGCGGCTTGATGCCTGTTCGCAGGGTCGCATTGGTGTTGAAGGTGTTAAAGCTACGGGCAGTATCCTGTCGTGCACTTCACAGGCACAAGTTGTTTCCTTTTCTTCTCAGAATCTGCAGTCATTGGTGAAAGCGGAGGAAAAATTTGGCTTGTTAACAGTTGGTCTTGATTCAGTTTAGCCCTCTTTCTTGCCGGCCAGAAGCCCATGGAAGCAGATGAATTGATTCTATGACCGCCACTGGGTAACGAGGTACTCCAGTTCAGATTATTCGCGATTTGTCGCCTCCCAGGGGACACGGGTTTGAAGAGTTTGGTTTCCGTGCCGTCCAATGCCTCGGATAAGCATGGATTAGCATCACTCGTACATTCCTGATGCGCAGATATGCAATCATTGCATGCACTTGGTATCGTAAATCCTGCGGTCAAGACATTAAATGAATAGACGTAAGCAACGGAAGGTTCGAATTTCCCTCTTTCTTAAATTGCTTTTTTGATTTATTCAGTCGTGATGCTCAAAGATGAAGCCTCTGAAGGAATGAAGTCTCATTTTAAATGTCTGTGCTTCGCATCAAGTCTAACTGTTCAACCCTACTGATGGCACAGCGTTTCGTGATCTTGATTTGCACACAATTTTAAACGGAATGCATGAACTGCTTTCATATGTATTAGTTTTGTTGTAAAGGAAAGTAAACTTCCAAAACCATTTTAGCATTTTGCTTCATGCACTCGCTTGCTCAGTGCGCTTCCTCGTCTTATTTTCGTTTAGGTGCAAAACAGGGACCGCAAGGCAGGTAGTCGAACTGAATGCGAGTTCAGCTTTCAGTGAAAACCTTGAATTTCCATATGCGCGCTGAGCAATATTTTGCTTCAATTCGCACTGTTTTGAATCTGCGACTGAGACCTTAAGGTTTGATAATACAAATGAAAATTCTACAAAAAGCAGCACTTTATATTTGGAGCTGCAGAGGGAACCAAGCGATTCTTAATATTAATGCATTTAAATTTAAGGCGCGATTGAAATACGAAATTGAACATTAGGGCGTTAGGGTAATAAAAAAAAAGGACTTTAAGGCACAATTTGACGGGGCTTCAGGATCTTTGGTGTCATGGCAATTTTTTTTCCTTTTTTTTCTTCTGGAGGGAATGGGGGAGGGGAAACTGTAGTTAGTGTTAGTTTTGTAAAAGCTGTAACTGTGATTAGTCAGACTGAGTTTTGTCTGCATATAAGTAGTGTGTATTGCAAACAAAATAATAATAATAATGGTAATAATGATAAAAAAAGCACTTGATATTGTTTTTCTACGCTGTAAGGGGCAGTTCTAGATTAGTCTATGAAATCTTAAAGTGTAACCATACTGGCCACTGCGTTTACGTTTTTTTTTTAATTTTCATTTGTCGTTCAACAAATCACTTTTTTTTCGGTTTTCCTATTTTCGTTTGGATAACTGTTCCAAGTTTCGGATCTCACCTCTGCTGTACTTCGCTCTGTATTTTAAACTTTTCAAGTGTTCCACGGTCAACTGCAGAACCTCCGCTTTTTCCAATTTTGTTGAACCCTTGAAAATAATAAGAAATTTTTGATATTAATTAACGAAGATTGGTTTATGTGAATGATATTGGCAGTCTATCCATGATATTCCTAAGTGTTTCTATCTTTTGAGTGAGTCAAAACCGAACTTTCAGAATAAATTAGCCTCACCTGGGTAACAATAATATTTGCTTCAATTTTGCACGCGGATGTTATTCCTGCGCTGAATCCGTACACCTGTCATTTTGCCCCTCTTATACAAATAAATAAATATATATATATATATATATATACATAAAATTAAAAAATAATAATGATTTGAAATCAAACTAGCCTACTACTTTTGAACCCACCCACCTGTCTTTTCGCAACCTCCGGAACCAGCTGCCGTAACTCGGCAAGTGAGCTGTTGATTCGATCTCGTCTTCTCTTTTCGATTTGCTGTCGATCAGACAAAATTCACACCTTTTAAATTAATGCACCTTTCATTTAACTCCTCAATGAAAGTGCCAATTTTATTTTCTTACCCCTCGTCTTTGCTTTCTTGCACGTACCTCAGGATTCTCTACCTCCACGTCATCGGAACTTGGGATAAGTCAAAGGTAAGAGATTATTAATCAACTTCTAAGGAGCATTAAGACAATACGTGACATCTCTTAACTTACTCTCTGTTGCTTCGATCCCAAAATTCACCCTCATCGGAATTGCACTCTTTTAGGGTTCGTTTCATTTTTCAGCGTGAAATAAACAGTTGTTATGGAACTCCACTGTCTTCCCGTGCAAACGTTTAGATTAATAATAAGTAATTTAAATTAAGAGATATTATGTTGAGTTATTTGCAGGCTTTTGATTGGGTGGTGGAGGAGTACATCATTCAGGGCTTTGCAAATGCACGTGTCTGAGAAAGAGAAAGTCATGTCGATTGTTTCTTGAATCAATCACGCGTAGGCAATCATTCTTTTGGATCGAATCTTCTCAAGTGGACAGGCGTTTGAAGCGTGTAAAAATCACAGAAGAGTAAATAGGCACTAACTAACTTTGGACAATAGGATTTAGAGAGACAATAAGGCTCGATCCCTCTTTATTACAGGTTTTAGCAGTGCATTTCTAAAAGCACGAATTCTTGTGCGTAAAGAGACGGTGCTGTGTCATTAGGCTCATTTCGCGCAAGCTGAAGCTGCTCGAAAATTCGATATTCTGACCCCATGTGAATCTTTATGTTCTCTTTTGCAGAGAAATACCGATACACGTACTGCTTTGAAAAATGTGCATAATTTAAGCGATCAAAAAAAACTTTCCCACGGTTTGCTGTGCGGCGGCTTATTCAAGGCCTTTGTTGAGCCCTTGGAGACGGAACTGCTATTGATTGCATTCCCTTGACAGAAAGAAAATGCTTTCTTTTCCTGTGCTTTTCAAAACAATGAGGAAGGAAACCCTTGACATTGAATGGCGATTGTATTTTTGTGCATTTTTATAGACCACGACAGGGACCGTAATAAACAAGCAAAAAAGGCTACCAAGGATCTGATAGAGAAAAGACTCTCGATTTCTGGGAATTACGTTACGGTAGTTAGTACGTTCTGGAAAGCCCACTCGCGTCTCAAAACCACAATTCAGTTCACCATTTCGATGTTTTCGTAAAGCAGGTCATTTTTAAATAAGTTCTCGCGGACAAATCATAATCGTAGGTCTGAATACTGCCGGCTTATCTCCTCCCTTTTTTTTTTTTTTTAGAAAATATCATTAAGGTTCCAAACGGCCATCACTTTATTTTGCTGCACTCAGCACCTTTGAATATTATGACAACAGATGATCGATGACTTAGCTTGCTAAACATAGAATCCTGTCAGTGCACATAAATCTACCTGCAACTGTGGGCCCTGTTGTTCAAAAACCGATTAACGCTAATCCCAGATTAAAAATTAACCAAGGAGTTTATTCTCTACTCCCAAATGCTGTTCAACGCTGATATTCGGCAAAACTTTACATCGGAGGAAGTCAATCTTGAAAAACAAAAATAAGCAAAAGAAATTTTCACCAAAAAGTGGAAAACGTGAAACAAAGTTTACGCTAATCTTGGATTGAGTTAATCGGCTTTAGAACAACCCGGCCTTGGTCATTAAGTTGGAACAGAAACCCATAAGGGTTGAAACGTGTAACGGCCCCTTGCGTGCTGGGAAACAAGCTTCTGAATATTCAATTTGCTAAGTACCATATTTGGAACAACAAGAGCGAGGGGTTTCCAAATATGGTACTTAGCACTGAAACACTCAACCAATCAGTTCGCACTGAATATTCGGAAGCTGTGAACGCGCGTTACACGTTTCAACCCTTATGGGTTTCTGGTTGGAACACTTGACACTTCACAACATTGTACCCCGTTCCCCCTCACAAAGTTGGGAAAAACGGCGAGTTTTGCAAGACACTGTGTAATCACCAACGACTGTTTTCAACTTTGTGAAGGGGGAAGAGGGAGATTCCCATGAAGTGAGCTCGTGGGTAAATTGAGTAATCTGTGAGTCACCAGGAACGCACTATGGGATCATTAAAGGATCATGTTTACCTATAAGATCATAGTGACCTTCAATGTATGAAATCACCCCTTTTCCGGCTATATGCGCTCCCGGCAAAAAGTGCCTCTTGTTTAGGAATGTCAACTAGATCTTTCATGATGGAGGAGTAGCAATTACAGACAATTAAGTGTAAAAAAAACCACTTGTTTTATTGAGTGAATTAGTAGGATATTCGTTTTCACTGAATATTGAAGATTGTTTGACATTAGGTCACAAGCCCAGTGCAGTGCAACGTATTAGGGAGTTTAAGATCTACGACGCGACGGCAACGAAAACGTCACAAATTTTGCATATTTAATGAGCAAAAACAATAGCTTTGCACGCTCTGCACGTGCATTTTTCATTTTTGTACATTTCTTTCACGTTTTCGGCAAATCTACGACGTGAAATGACGAATTCTCAAGTTTTACGGAGAACGTGAACAAAAGGCAGCGAATTTGAATTTTCTGTCGTAGATTCAATACCGCACCTCCTAATTCACTTCCTGGGGAGTTACACTAGTTTTTAGAAGTCAGACAAGCCGACATAACGACGAAAAAGATTAATAAACCTGAACTTGCAATTTTAAATGACGTTTTCGTTACCGTCGCGTCGCAGATCTTAAAGTCCCTATTAAAAGGAAGTCGCAGACTCCAGGTGTTCTGATAATTCAGTGTGTAACAACGGAAATTAGCGCCACCTTCATAGAAACGTTTTGTTCAGACGAGTTTGCCTTTTGGTCGAGCGTCGAGGGTAGAGGGTTACATGTCGAGGGTGAGGGTAATATGTCGAGGGTCTTTTCTTTTCCAGAGATGTTCCTCCCGCACGAACGTGGTAGTCTGCTTACGAAAGTTGCAATGTTTGAAATTGTATTCTCAATGTAACAACAATTGCTGGGTGAAGGTACAGTATTCTCGTTTAAAGCATCTGGTTTTTGAATCCGAAAAGAGTCGGAAACGTAGGTATGTAGTTCAAATTCCAGAATAGGTCGCAGGCTTGAGGCCACGCAATAAAGGCAACTATTGTCGGGTGTTTTACCCAATTTTACAGAATAATTTCTTTGTTCGCCCTCCGAAATGTTCTTTCTTTCGATCTATCAAACAGTTAAGTAGGATGTCACGCAACGCTCCCCCAAAGACATGCCCAAGAAATGCTGCGTAGCATTCCCGGTGTTATTATTAACTATTATTTAATTATTAATGTATTATTTCTACTTCATTTTAACTTTAATAATTTTTTTTTTTTTGGACCCTCGACATATTACCCTCACCCTCGACATGTAACCCTCTACCCTCGACGCTCGACCAAAAGGCAAACTCGTTCAGACACATTGTCACGGATGCCAGTCTTGAGTGGCCATTGTCAGTTATCATATTTGTCACGATCAACACACGTGCAATTGGTTCCATTCTTTTTAAGTCTTTCCCGTAAGAAAATGAGAAAACAGACTTGTGTTTGTTCCTTTTAGAAAGCATTATGCAGGAAATAACAATAACAATGTGCGAAACTATTTTGTAACACCTGGTCCTATTTGATTTTATTTGACATGCAGAGACATGTTTGTAAGATGATGAAAATTGTCGCTTCCTGTGTAGTTGTCTTTTTCGGAAGTGTTCGAATTTCGGTCGTGCTTGGGGATTGTTTAATCAGTCTTGACTCAAGATGTTTCAGCCAAATCAACAGAATGAAGAGCAACGATAAGAATCTATTGTACACGCCCATTACTCACAGTCCAAAAGAAATCTGGCCAAGATGAGAATGATCCAACTTTAGTTATTTTGATAATTAAATGATCCGATGATGGTTAGCTGGGTCTTTTTTTGTTTGCATTGATAGTTTTGTTTCTACTCACTAGTATAACAACTTAGGTTTATGTCTATAAACAAATTTTGAGCTGGAGGGGGGGGACTTGTTAGTTTGTTTTTCATGACTTCTGAATCATTGCAGGAAAATCCAAATGACAGCGCCACCTCTTCCTCCACCCACCTTCTCTTCACTCCGAAGTCAAAACTATAGAAGCGGTGGTTACTTTACACCAACTGGAGGAAAATTACAGTCTATGAAGACGCACACAAATAAACAAGACCGGCTTCGTGATCGATATCCTCACTAAAACTTCAGTTTAAACCAATAGACTGATTAAGCTGCATCAAGAGCCATAATGAGCCATAATGGCTCTTGGCTGCATTTATAAACGAACTGCGATTGTTTCGCCACTTAAATTCCGGCAACCGAACGGTGCACCCTTTTTTAAGGTTGTTGGCTGTTTTTTATCGCACTGTACAAAGTGCCTGTTATTTATCCTGTCAGATAAACAAGAAAGTTGTTCTAAGTTTAAAATGGAAAAAAAGAAACCGAGTTCAAGAGGTGTCCGTGCTGAACCATTTGACTGAATCGAATTTCAGCCGATCACTTGTTTGGGCAGCCATTCTGAGAGTCCTGAGACAATTACTTCACCGTATTCGCCTGAGTTCTCAGTTCTCAGACCT
>OX421451.1:2773732-2791232 GCA_949126865.1 Montipora capitata
TCTCAGCTGGAAGAGGCAAGTATAAAGTAATCTTTATTTACTATTTTATGGAAACTTGATTCCACTGTTTACTTTCTTTAGGAGGTGAAACTTCTTGGAGAGTCGATGAGTCAAATTAAAATGGCCCAGCACAAGTTTGGAGACTCTAAGGAAAATGTTAAAAAACTGATAAACAAGGATTCGGGTAGGAATTTTATTGCTTTGATATAAAGCTGTGTTTTCTAAGCTTTCCTTTACATAATGAAGTAATTATTTAGGTGTCGTTCTCTTAACATGCAGGAAAAGAAATTCTTGTACCATTGACAAGTGCTGTATCCTTTGAATCCAAAACCAATTGAAAATGAGGCTTTTGTTTATTCAAAGATGGCATAGGGTATTCTGTGCCCAAAATCTAAACGTAAAAAAAGATCAAAAGAGCCAGTTAGAGACTGGCTGTGGGTATTGCTTAACTGTGTTGACAGGATTCCCAGTCCCTTTTTACAGTGTACAAGCTGCATAAAGTTGTTTGGTGAAAGCAAAGGGTACTCATGCTATCATGATTGTCTGTTTATTAAAGTAGCACCTGGCCTGTGTAGCAAGAAAAGGGCAGAGCAATTGCTAAAATGAAGAGGACTGGGGAGAGAATCCACTCCCCAGGGAGAGAATCCACTCTCCAGTCCCACTCTGCCTCTTTCTTCTTTCAGTGCTTGCCACGGGCACCTCAAGCTCAGTGTGTGTGCATGGCCGACAAAAATATGTGTTTGCATGGGAATCCCGATAAAGGAATTAAGACTGTAATTATATGAAAAAATTCTCAATTAAAAAGCCTAACCTTATTGCCATTGTGGGTAGCTTCCTTCCTGTGTGGTTGTTTTCCAGATCCAACACGATTTAAGCCGTTTCTCAATTTCTCGGTTGTCAAAAGTACAATAAAATCCCAAGGCTGGAGACTAAGGCTGTTGCTTAATTCGGAAACCACCGAACTGTGGAATGGGCCTGAACTACTGAGTCACAGCCCCGTCCACTTTCGCTTGCAATTAGTTCAAATTCTTTGAAGGAACCTTTCTTGCACTCAAAGTAACAGCGAGTCCATGGTTGCAGTTGCAACCTCTGAAACAGCCATGTAAAAAACAAAATTCAGTCGCAATTTTGCAACAAGATAGGAAAATTTCGGTCACGAAGTAGTGGTGTTGCTGTATTTTGTTGCCAGCGGTTTAATAAAACAAAATGTGACCCTGCAGTACTTGTAAAGAAACTGCTAAAAGTGGCAAATGATTGAGGGAATGGCATTGTGCACGTAACATTGCAGCTATATTATGGCCAGGGCCGTAGCAGGCCCGGAAAAAGTGATGGGGCACAAAGGTTTTAAGAAACTTGCATTTTGAAATTTGGAGATTTTGTGCTCAGGGGATGCATTGGAGCATTTTGGGCCTTTAATTTTCAAGTGTTTGGTACATGAAAACTCTTAAACAAAAGCACAGTGCGTTTCAATGATCCAACAGGCTTATGTCCATGGATTTCTTATTGGAACTACACTATCTCTGGTATTCCCAATAAAAATCTAAAAATCATTGACTGTCTTGCTCAACGGAAGCACAACAGTTGTACAGAGTCAATTCATTAGTACATGTACTTCCAACACTGCATCAGCAATTACAAAACAAAACGAGGGCTTTATCTGAATCTTGAAACCATGTTTCATCCGTAAGATTCATCATAGTAAATTTGTAGTCACTATGCCAGGAACCCATTACTTGCACTAGACTGTCTGAGTTGCCTTAGAGACATATACATAGACTTAATCGGCAGAACACAGCATTCATAATGATACTTTCACTGTAGTGCAACCATGGGTGGTAATCAAACCACCATGACTGGAAGGACCTTTTCCTGTTGCCGTAGAAGTTAGATTCAAGGAAATGATTTCTTGGCTGAGAAAGTAGAGGTAACTGGGAACCAACTGCTTCAATAAACTCAACAGCAGCATAATCCTGGCCACTCTCAGAACTCCTCACTGACATTTCTGCAGCACAAGACTTTACTACTTTCCCATCCTCATTGTTGGCCTTATTATCCTGGGGGCATACTCAGTATAAGAGCTACTTCTGCTTCAATTTTCGGGTTTTGGGGAGGACATTGCTGAGTTTAGATCATGTTCGAAAGAAAGGGTGGGGAAGGCAATAGAAGTCAAATGCTTCATCTGTGCCCTAAGTTTTATTACTTCAAACCAGTTGCATCTACAGAACTGTCACTGCGGCCATCTTGTTTCTTGCTTATCAGGTCAAAAGAATGCTCTAAGAACAAAACACACCCTAATGAGAAGAGCCAGTCTTCTGCACTGCTTCAATAACATTTATTTGGCCACACCCTAGTCAACTCTGTTGATGCCCAGGGAACAACTTTGAGAGATCACTTTTTGCAATATCATCAGGTTAACACTAAACTATGACCAAGGAGCAAAGCAAGGGTACTTAAAATTTCATAATATGGAAATGTAATAAATTCCCAGTTACTTTCCTTTGTTTCCACTCAAAGGTATCTGTATTTTAACCTTAATTTGCATCAGATGTATGTCCCAGGAACACTTGAAAATACAAAAACGGTTTTAGTGAATGTAGGAACTGGCTACTATGCAGAAAAGGTGAAGAAAATAATGAAGTAAATTTTGTTGCTATAATAATTCTGTAACTACCAGTACTATAAAGAGCCATTAGGAAGTTTTTTAAGCAGTTCTTTTAAGTAATAGAAACGCCAACACAGGATCCAAAGCAATGAAAAAGGAGGAACTCTGGTAGATGACTACTACAACTTTGTTAGATATATGTCCCAGGAACACCTCAAAATACCAAAACAGTTTTAGCGATTGTTCAAGAGGATTTACTGATTTTTTAGTTCTGAATGATATAGGCCTGATTGAGAATAAGTGCAAGGTAACACCTGACCTCTTCTGCATCAAGCGTTTCGATCTGAATCAGTTTCTTTTTTGTAGGGTTTAAAGGAAGCTGATGAGTATTTTGGAAGAAAGGTAGACTTAATGACACAAAAGCTGGAACTACTTCAACCCAAGTTGATTGAAAAGCATAAACTCAGACAAGGTTTGTCAAAATATCTTGATTAAGTCAGGCAATAATATTATAGAAAGAAACTGTTTGCTTTGTTTACTCCAATATGATATTTAAATACTAGTGTACTATGTGAAGAAAGTTTTACTCCACTTGGTTTGGGAAGTTATCATACTTGGGTAAATTGCAGGGATTTCAATGATGCACTATTAATAGCCTCTGTGAGGAGCTTCTCAATGAGTCTTCACAGGACACAATAAGCACTATTTCACAACCAATAGTAGTCTTCTATAAAACACCAGTCCTCTGCAGCTGTTTCTTATTAAACATTATGCTTGCTTCCCCTTGAAGTTATTGCGATTTTTCATTGCAGCTGTTCAAGACATGTTGACTGTGAAGCTTCAAGCCCAAGTACAGTCTCAGTTAGCTGGTATTCCAGCAAAAACATGAAACCTATCACTACCCAAAAGCGTTGGCTTAATTCGCTTGCATTGTGTCAAATTGAAAGTCACTGATCCTTCAAACAATATTATTTATTGTAGAGTGGTTTCCTCAAAAGAGCTGAGTTATGATCCAGTAAACTACTATCTGCATTTGTTTTGTTGTTCACAGGGGCCATGATTTTTTTGGTCAACACCAGGATTAATGACCTCTGGCAGGTTCCAAACAACCCTAAGTTAAGTGACGTATGTCTAACTTTGTAACTGTAAGAAACCACCATTGTTTAAGTTTTCTTACACTGCATAGTAGAGCCAGATGTCCTTAACTCAAAAATTGTCTTGATCTGGTCTTGCCAGGAGGCGTCATTAACTGGGTGCTGATCTAGGGATGCAAGTACTGGGCAGGGACACAACCCTCTGGCTTTGACTTGGTTAAATCAGTTCTAAGGATGCTCAAGAAGGAGGGTTAAGTAATATCTTGAAATTTAGCTTAGTGGCCCACCCTGGTTTTTTCCATGTAAGTTAGAATTATCGTTTCTCAACATTCTTAAAGAAAAATTTAAAAAAATATCTAGTGGAATTTTTTTACATCTTCCAACAGTGTTTTCATAACTAACTCAAGTTCTACTACCATTTTTCACATACCGTATTTGGTATTAGGTAACGTTTTCAAAAGTAAATGAACATTGGGTCACCAAATTAGTTTTTAAGATATTTTCCAAAAACTGAAATTTAGAGGGTCTTTCAGCAGTGCCCCCCCCCCCCCCCCCCGTTGACGAGTTAAAGATAAGACAAATTAGGCAGAGTAAAATGTAAGTCTCAAAACTAGGAGTCAATGGGTTGAGGGGGCAACAGTTTTTACTGAAGCTTAAATTAAATAAAGAGATTGATCAGAAGATTTTGAGCACAGTGTTTAGCTTTGTTTGTCTCTCCTTTTTGGTGATTTGAGGTCAGAAAAAATTCTGCTTTCAAGTTTGTGTTATGTTTCAGGCAAATGGAAATTTTAAACAGATACCATATTTAACAATTAGACCCGTAGCCCGCATCACCCAACTAGTCGGACTGAAAAGGCAATAACAAAGTTAGCAAATGCAAGTTGATGAAATATTTATTTGGGAATAAAACGAAAGAAAGCGTCACGCTTTTCGGTACTCGAGGACTATTACTAATAGTCCTCTAGTAGCGTAGCCAATCAAAACGCAGGATTTGCATTAGTCCACTAGTTGGGTGATACTAAAAAGGTATAGAGCTATCTTTGAAAATTGGTATTTGTGTACCTCAAAGACATTAATTCTTTGCAATTGCATAAACAGTGAACTTGATGAAGAGTCTTTCAGATCTTAATGGTAAAGAGGAACATCATTTTTTGATCTTTACTTATGAGTTTCATTTATCCTTTATAAATCACACTTGTATATGTATAAAGATTATGTTGACAATAAAAATTTCAAAATAGTATTATTGCAACATACATTATATTGAAATTTGATCTTATTAAACAAATTTTGGTCACGTACTTGCATACGTAATTTAGTTTTCACACCCACCGAATTTTGCATGCTTTGGGCTTTTCTCTTGTTAGTAAGGAATTGAAAATTGTTTCCTTTCAAACTGGGTTGTTTCTGAATTGACAGAGAGGGCAATAATGCAAGAATAGTTTATTCCCTTTTTTTATTTTTCATTGTAAAAATTTTTTCCTATCACACGTATCGATCATAGAAATCTGTAATCTGGAAAACAAAATTTGAATAATTTTATGTACTAAGGTCTGAGTGACACACAAGAGTCATTTGGTACTGATTTTTTGAGAAAAATTATTGTAATTTTTATCTCCAATGTAGACTTATTTGCGATTACAAATTCCTTCCTTTAGTAATTTATCGGCTGTCTGTACATTTGGAAGTAAGCACAGACGTCATTTTAAATCCTCATACACGCATTAAAACGGTTGCTATTTTGATTCTTTCCATAACAAACACGTACTACACACAATGAAGCGCATAGTAAATTAGCATAAATTTGCATAGACCACAATTGCCCAAGTTTACAACTGGCTTGTCAACATGGCAACGGGACGGATATTCTTCAAGAAAAAATTGTTTGCCCTAGATTCTTGTACATTTTAAGGATTAAGATTCTAAGATTCCCCGTCTTTCATTGTTTCGTTAATAACACTGCCTAAAAACTTCCGAATTTGCATTTACGCGGACAGATCCTGAGCAAAGTGTTCAGTTTGTCACGCTTGTGGACGGTGTTGGCCATTGACCTCGAATTGTGCAACTATTTTGCCGACCCTAAACTGAAGAGAACATGTCTGACGGAGAAGCGGAGAATGTTAAGGTGGCTGTTCGTGTAAGGCCATTTATATCCTTTGAATATAATTCTGACCTTTTTGTTCCACATTTGATTTTGAGTCTTGTACGTGACTCTGTCATCCAGTGTCATTGTGAAGTTTATACGAGAGGACTCAGTTTGTTTCTGGAAAATTCCAACGTCGGTTGGGTTTTTTTAATCGATAAGAAATCTTTTAACTTATTTTGTTGTTATTTTCTACCATATTCGTATGAATATATCAAACTAATCTTCGTTTACTTAGCATCAATTACTACGAGCAACTAACGTAAAAGTTTAAGCCACACAAGCATTCACGATGCGGAGGGCTTCAACAAGACGAAAATTTTTTTAAAACCTGCAAATAAACCTGCTGACAAACCATCGAACCCATGGTACGTTGTTGCAAACTTCATCGGAAACGTTGCTTGCCCCTTTTAGTGCAAAGGTAAACTTTTGCGAAGTTTCGACGAACTGGAATCATCATCGCAGCCGTAATGAGTGTAATATTAGTAACACTTGTGCTATCAAAGCTCAAATCAAATTTTATATGACATAAGCGCCACTTAACCTTTGATATACTAAACGCATTATAATAACGAAATTAAAATTTGCAGGGGATGATATCATCCTTTCCCAAAATAATTTAATAATATATTTTTCTCATTTGGTCGAAGAATTAATCAGTTTGTTCATGGTGAAGTGTTACTTCTTGGTCATAAAAGACAGGAAGAAAAGAGGATAAACTTAAATCGAATCAAAATTTATAATCGTGTTATCCGTCATACTTTGTAACTTGTTTCAAGATTTTACATGTAATGGGGAAGAAGACCTGGCCTCGGTTGTTCAAAAGGTGGATAGCGCTATCCACCGGATAAATCACTATCCAGCAGATAAACACTAGCAAAACCAATTGAGTTATCCAGTGGATAGTGATTTATCCAGTGGCTAGCGCTATCCACCCTTCGAACAACTGGGGCCTACTGGACTACAAACCATCATTTTTCTTAACATTTCTCACAATAAACGAGAAAAGGCTAAAAATGCAACACTTATTGTGAAAATGAAAGACAATTCAACGTACCTAGAAAACCCAGAAGAGCCCAATGAAGACCCAAAGAAGTTTACATTTGACTTTAGTTATTGGTCTCACGATGGCTTTGAAGAGAAACCAAATGGTTATCTGGCTCCCTCTGTGCCACATTACGCTGATCAGGTAACTTGAAATTATTGTTCCTTGTAAAATTAACCCTGGTTTATTTTGGTACGAAAATTATCAGACTGGAAGCATTGTGAGACTGGAATAAGTAGCCCATTTTCCAACTTGTGTAAAGCAGTGTTCCTAAAGCCACAGTGGAAACAAAGAAATAGTCCAATCTGATGATGACGAGATTTTAATTCAGTAGGTCAAAGTATGGGTGGTATTTTTTTATGGGTGATAGGTTTTGTAAAAAATGTCAATGACCAGTAAATGTGAAATGCCAACCATTTTGTCTGTTGTTGAATAATTCCTTCTCAGATGAAGGTGTATAATGATCTTGGCAAGGGGGTTCTGGAGAATGCCTGGGCAGGATTCAACACTTCTCTCTTTGCTTATGGACAGACTGGTTCTGGAAAGTCTTGGTCAATTGTTGGCTATGGTGCAAACAAAGGTAACAGGACAAAGTGATTTTCTTGGAGAAATGGAAGTCTTTGGGATGAAAGGGTATAGCACCATTGTTTTCTGTAAATTTTAGGTATTGTGCCAATCTTCTGCGAACAGATTTTTGTGGGAATAGATGAGAAGAAACAAACTGGTGATACGGCCCAGTATGAGGTAAATTTATTTATTCCTTAAAAGTGTTGTTCATCAACTGGGAACTTGAAAAAATTCCGAACCCCAGATGGGATTTGAAGATGTTATGCATCAACTGGGAACTGTATTTCTCTCATTACTCGCTTGCGTGGTTGGTTGCATCTCTGATATGCCTTAATGTGACTGCGTGATACAGTTAGCTAGTGAGGTTTTATCGCCGATATGCCTTAATGTGACTGTGCAATGCAGTTAAGAGTCATGTGGTTAAAATTAGACTACGTGATTGTGTGATGCAATCGTAGTCTATACCCACATTTCACCCTTGCTCGCCACAGAGTCTCCAGTAGCTCAGTGGTTAGAGCATCCGTACTAGATCACGGAGGGTTGTAGGTTCAAATCCCATCTAAGGCTTGGAATTTTTCAGAGTTCCCAGTTGATGCATAACATCTTTCATGTATTTCTCTCATTACTTGCTTGGGTAAAAGTGTTGTTGTGTTTGATTGTTATAATTTTGTTTAGCTGTCTATGATCCAATACTATCTCTACTGAGTCCACGAGTTCCATATAATAATAATAATAACGATAACGATAACGATAACGATAACGATAATGATAACGATAATAATAATAATAATAATAATCTTATATCCTAATCAAAATACAAACCACATATTTAACCAGCAGAACGGTCAAACAATGACAAGGCCAGCAACATAATATGGCTGATAAGACAGACCAATAACATCATGTTTCTACTGACCAATCAGGTCAAAGACTGGACTACTTATTCAATTCACTAACACTATAAAAATCACTTGGCAATGAGGATGACTTCCACTTAAGATGTCAAAACCTCAGTCACTGTCACCAACTGACTTTCTTCTCAGGACTACTCTCACATGCAAAATCTTACTTCATCAATTTTTGACATGATATGATACACGTCTCTTGGCAAAGGGCAAGTCGGGGCAACGGGCAAAAGGACAACTGAGAAAATCAGAGTCCTAGGCAGGAATCGAACCTACAACCTCTGTAACACCTGTCAGATGCTCTACCCAAATTCACTAAAGAGCTACTAGAACTCCTTGGAGCTACAGTCTCGGACAAAATTGTTGAAACACTTTACAATACCTTAATTGCCCTCGCACAGTGTTGTTTTTTTGGCAAATGGGCTCAGAAACTTGTGTTAAAACAACAATGTGAGACTCTGGAGAGTGAGCCACAAAAGCTTCTAGCCCCAGTTGTTCAAACATTGGATAGCGTTATCCACCAGATAAATCACTATCCAGCGGATAAACACAAGCAAAACCAATTGAGTTATCCAGTGGATAGTGATTTATCCAGTGGATAGTGCTATCCATCGTTTGAACAACTGGGGCTAGATCTGTATAGTCGTGTACTGTTCCAACGAAGATACATTTTTTTCAGTTGTCCTTTCGCTGTTGCTGTTGCTCATTGCCAAGCAACTTATATCAGATCCTCCTCCTCATGGGCCATTACACCTTTCCATCGTTCATGTAAGTTTTGACCTAACAAACTGATTACATTTTTTTAAGGTGATGTTTAGTATGCTAGAGATCTACAATGAGAAAGTCCGAGATCTTTTGAACCCCTCAGATAAGAAAGGAGGCCTGCGTGTACGTCAACATCCAAAGAAAGGTTTCTATGCTGATGGCCTAATAACTGTACCGGTCAGTGAATACAAGGATATTGAACAACGCATGGAGGAAGGAACAAGAAACAGGACAGTGGCAGCAACTAACATGAATGCAACAAGCAGGTATGTTATGTTTTTCCCAAGGGGGAGTGGATGCCTTGTTCGCAAAAATGTGGGCATACAGGCCCAAGCTTCTTTTGCCCATCGACAGATTTTCATTAGAAACAGACAAGTTAGGAGACTCATCATTTCATCAGTCCTAAAACTTTATTGCTAAAAATCTTCTTGTGTTGAATACTCTTTGTGCATGTGATTACCCAAATCCCTGATTTTCTCTCCCAGTAGAGACAATGAACATTATATTCCTTAGTCTCCCCTACTGCCTAGTAGTTTATGTAGAAATTTAATGGCCTGTCTCCTGCAAAGGCCTTAACCAAACATCAAAGGTGGGTAAAAAGTGTTTCTGAATCAGATTATGCTTGTATAAACTGCTTTTTAAAATAATTTTTCCAGCCGTGCACACACAATAGTTGGTGTGACGTTTACACAGAAGAGAAAGAATGAAGCTGGCGAAGAAACTGCAAAAACCTCTCTAATCAATCTGGTTGATCTGGCTGGAAGGTGAGTCTGGGCTGTCAACCCCAAAGTCTGAGGATAGATGATGTCATAACGCTTGTAACATTATTTCCAGTGATGTCATATTATGTTCTTGATGCAAAAAAATACTAGTGGACTCCGTTTGACATATGATATTTAAATCCGGAATCTTTACTATTTTTTTAGCTACATTAATTTTGTCTTTACAAGTTGGAAACCAAATGTTTAAAGTCCTAAAAACTGCCAGTGAAGCAAAGTAAAATCAATGGACATCTTCAATCTCTGCAATTTGACACAAGTACAAAAGACCTCACGCAACGTAGGCAAAAAGTCATTAATTTGATTGGTTTATTTCGGACCAATCACATTATCTGTCAGTAACAACTAACGTCTTACCAGAGTTAAGGAAACGGTCGAATTTTGTTATTATCGATGTTGAAATAACTCAAACAAGACAAAGTACTTTATTGTTGTGAAAGTTGATTCTCACTAGAAATGACAAACTTCAGCGATTAATCGAGAGATTTCAGAGTGAAATCTTGAGGCCGGGAGGTATGGTCCAAAATCTGGGAGAGTTGACAGTCCTGTGAGTTATTCCTATAACTGGCTGTCTGGCTGTTTTTGGTAACTCACCCCCCCCCCCCCTCCCCCCCATTAGCATCAAAGAGCCCTTGGGGGAGGTGTCTCTTGCATGAGCAAAACAAATATGAAATGTTTGTAGGCAAACAAGGTGATGACGCAGTGAAACTTTTAACATGGGAAAAGGTTGGACTTGGTTAAGACTTGTTCTTGAAGGACCACAGTGCTGGAAATAATTTTTCTTTATTCAGAGGACATATGTTTATTTTAAAAATTTGGTCGGACAATGTCCGATGACCGACTGTTATTTCCAGCACTGGACCATATGGACAGAAAGAAACCCACAATCAATAAAATGTGGATAAACTTACAATGCCAAATAATAATTATTCAATTACTTTCTTATCAGTGAGAGAGCAGACTCAACTGGTGCCACGGGAGACAGATTGAAGGAAGGAGCTGCAATTAACCAGTCATTGTCTAGCCTGGGGAATGTTATTGCTGGTATGTAATTCAAAGCAAGAATAGAGCGGTAAATTAAAATGAGTGTTGAGTGTCGTATAACCAAAACCAAAGTAATTACTTTGGCCAATCAGAAAGGACGGAGATAATCCAGTAAACCAATCAAAACTCAAAGCAATACACCTTATTCCAAAATGGCCACCATTTTATTACTCTTTTCTTTGATTGCAAATTGGCCCTTTTGTCCTCATTCAAGGTCAAATATTCTTTTGAATTCTACATTTGAAAGCGAGAAAAATGGGCCAATTTGCAAGGAAACAAAAGAATACTAAAGTAGCGGCCATTTTGGAATAAGGTTTATTACACATTACGGTAGCGACACAAAGCGCGGGAAAATGTGCACATGCAAGACATGATTGGTTTTGGTTTCACTTGTGATTGGTTGAAAAAGTTTTGTGAGAACTTTGAGCCAATCACTGAGTGAAGCAATGCAAAACCATTGAAGCAATTCACTAATTACTTTCGACACTCGATTGCTCTATCACACTCATTGTGACAGGCACTGGAAATGCTCTCCAACTCACCTTAATTTCTTTTTTTGCAGCACTTGTGGATAAGGCAAATGGCAAGAATGTTAGAGGTCTGTATCTGCCTAGCTGATGCATTAACCTCCAATACCATATTATTGTTTTCACATTTCGTGCAACTAAAAAGCCGAGATTTGAAAGATTTCTTATTGGGTAGCGGTTATGCTTCAATAGAATTATGGGAGTTCTTTTGCAATCATTTCGTTTTATGAGCCAAGCTACCTTTTCTGTATAAATCAGTGTTTTCCCAAATGTTCTCTGTGTACTTCAATCATGCTGGTGCCAATTAAGCTTTGGACATGAGGCAAACTATCAAACTATCATGTTTTCTTGAAGTGAAGTAATGAAACAAGCTTCTGTCTTTCTCTAGTTCCTTTTAGGGACTCGGTCTTGACAAAGCTGCTTAAAAATGCTCTTGGAGGAAATAGCAAGACCATGATGGTAAGGCTGAAGATCTAGACTTCTGTTCAGTGTGCGAAATACAACTTACGAATTGGAAATGTTTATGAAAGTCATTTCTTGAACTTTGCCCATTTTGTTTTAGATTGCTGCCATCAGCCCGGCTGACATAAACTATGATGAAACATTATCAACCTTACGATATGGTAACTGTCATCAAAGTTACTTTAGAAAGTCATATAATTATTAAACAAGTTTATGGTTACGCTTTCCAAGACTGTGAAAGTGCTTACAGTCAAATTTGCGTTGAGGAATCACTTGAATAATCTGGTCATCACATAAATGATTGAAAATTCAAATCAAGCCTCAGTTCAAAACTCGAATTTTGCATTATTCATCTGATGACCAGATTATTGAAATGATTACTGAAATCAAATTTGCAATAATGAACTCATTAATCAGCTCGTCAGAGGAACGCTTGAGCTGTTTTGACTGTAAGTAATTTTGAATAAAATAAATACATCTGAAGGCCTTATGCAAGGAAGAAAATCAGATGGCTACATCAGGGAAATTTGCAACCAAAGATTTTGCATAAATGTTATTGTTTTTATTCATATGGCAATATTGACTAGCCTTGAAATTGAGAGGATCAAATTTGATTTCACAGCCGATAGAGCAAAACAGATTAAGACAACAGCAAAAGTGAATGAAGATCCGACAGAGAAACTGATCCGAGAGTTGAAAGAAGAAAACGAAAAACTGATGGAAATGCTGAAGAAAGCACAAGCAGGAGAAACTGTGAAGATATCTGCGGATGATGATGATGAGGATGATGACAATGCAGGGCAGAAGGAAGGAATGTCGGAAGAAGGTGACTATGAGATATACCATACATGTAAATCTAATTCATCTGAAGTTGTCAGAAATGAGTTTTTTTATCAGTGATACTTAAGATGTTGATGATCAGATATTTTCGCTGCACCTTCCAAATTTTGTTGTCAACGCGTTTAATTGACACTAATTTGATTTAAATTTAGAACTGGCCGAGCTCAGAAAGCAAATAGAGGATGAAATCAAAGCATCAGTAAGTAAATACATATCCAGCTTGGTCAAGTCTTGTAAGTCATTGACAAATTAATCATATGAATAATTCATTCTTCTTCTTTCATCCAGATGGCTGAAACAGAACGTGCAACAGAGGACATGAGCAAGAACTGGGATGACAAAGTTGCGGAGTCTAAAAGGGATGTTAAGGTAACTGGCCATCAGCACTGTCTGCACAGTTTGCTACTGAAACACAATAGTATACACTGTATTTTGCTCAATTTAACATTGACAGTTCCTGTTGTTGTGCCCCAACTTATTCTGACTCTGGAAAAAAATTATCTGGCTTGGTATAATGTCTCTTAATTATAAAGGCTTATGGTGTATGTGGCCAGTAGGCAAAACAAAGTGCCAAATCAAAGAAACTTTGCCAAGTGCTGGAATATATATTTATAAGCATGCCTTAGAATTTGAAGTACCGGTAATAAATAATAATTTTTGCTATGTACCAATAGCTGTACAGACCTGTAGTTCAAATATATGTATATTTTATATAAATATAGTCTCTCATACACTTCTCATTTCTTAGCTTATCTCAAAATACTTAAATAAAGCGAAAGGAATTAAATTACAAATTATAGATGACAAATTATTATTAGTTTGTAAACTGGGATTCGGTTAGTCTCCTTGAGAATAATGAAGAAATGCCATTTACATTCTGATCTTGTAATCTTATTTTTTGTGTTATGACTCTTTGTAAGGACAAAGATGCAGAGATGAAGGAGCGTCAAGAAACTCCTCATCTGTGGAATTTAAACCCTGATCCTCAACTGACAGGAATGATTATTCAAATGATAAAACCAGGTCAGAGGCAGCATCAGAACAAAGCCTATGAACAGTCCCTATCTTTTTTTTTTCCAGACTGGTGTGAGAAGCAAAGGCGTGTTTTAGCCAAGCTTGGTTGGTGCCACCACTCATTTGTGTCCATTTCCCCCCTCCAATTCATTCCTCCATATCCCCACCCTCCAAATCATAGAAATTCCATGCTACAGTTTACGCAAAAATAATGGTACGGTTCCCATCCTTTGAAAAAACCGCCTCGTCCTTTCGTTTCCTGACCGTTTTTGCATGTTTTTCACTTAAATGCATGGGAGGGGACTGGGACTCGTTTTGCGTGTGCCTTCTGATTGAAGTGATGTCAGATTTCCATTGAAAAGTTACTTCAAAGAACCATCCATGCAACCCTTTTGTAGGGCTCTTGACTAAAAAGCTTCCTTAGCAACCATTGCCTTTCTGTAGTCAAGTGCCAATCCCCTTAACTTGGACTATAATTATTTTATACTCTAGAGAGTGACTTACCCAATGGATAACGTTATTCACCCTTTGAACAGGGGTTTCATTAGAAGCCGGTCACCGGGGGTATACTGCCGTCTTTTTGTCAGAAATTTGTCTCTTTCACCGCTGGCTACTCTGCCTTGATTTTCACTCAAACCCTTACATTGATTAGCCCAGTCATCTACTGCAAAATTTATTGAAACCCCTGCATTGAACAACTGTGGCCTGATGAATGAGAGAGAGTTGGTTACATGTAACGCATCCCCTCCCCAGCGTGGCAGAGTTTACTGTCTAATGCCAGATGATGTTAGTCACCAATGACTGCCAGGTCAGGGTGGAAGGGTTAGAGTCCTGGGTTTGCATGCTGATGCTCTAATGATAAATCGTTAGCCTTGACAATCAACTGCCTTTTTCTTTACTGATCATTAATCCAACTCTACTGCCCTTTTGGAAACAGCTTACCAGCTGCCCACTTTTCAGTGCCCCTTTTTTAACGCTTCCTTGGTTTATTGAGTTTTCTCACTCCATTCACATCAGTTTGAGCTTCTTACTTAAAAAACATTGAGGAATGGGTATATTAGCACTGTTTTCCTTATTTCCAGAATATGACCCATTGTCTTACATTGTTTTCCAATTTAGGAGTTGTAAAAGTTGGTAACCGAAAAGCTGATCCTCCCGCAGATATAGCGCTCACTGGGTTAAAGTAAGTGGCTCTGCTTTTAGCTGCAGCGTTATTTTTGTTGTTGCAGTCGGATGTATTTTTAATGTTCTAAGCACTTATTCTTTGCATGCAGTATTCAGAAGGAGCATTGTGAAATCAAAAATGAGGATTGTAAGAAGATCACTATTAAGGCCATTGGTGATGCAAGAGTTCTTGTCAATGGAGAAGCAGTCGATGATAATGAAGAAGAAGAACTACACCATTTGGACAGGTATATTTATTATCGATCACTCCTTAGTATTGGTAGGAAAATAAACCAGAGAGGAAAAAGGATTTCAGTGTTCGTGTTTTAGGTTTCTTGTCAGAATCAGTCAGGTTATCAAGTCCTTTACAGGAATAAATTAGCAAAAAATAGAAATTTAAAAATAAATAAAAAATGATTTAAAAACCCATAAATTTTTGATATCTCGTCTAGAATGCTACAAGTAGCATTTCCGAGCTTCAAGAGTTCAAAAATTCTCGGGCGGAGAATTTCCCCGGAAACCCCCACAAGTTTAATAGCGTCTCTGGCGCTTGCTCCCCCCAAGCCCCCCCCCCCCCCCCCTTCCTTCCTCCAAATACAAAATACGCTCCGCTCGGAGCTTAAGCAAGCGCGTTTTTGAGACGCGGACGACAACCGGAAGTGAGCTGTTTTCCATTTTAACTTGTCTACACACATCCACATTTACCCATAAGTATCTTTTCTCCATTAGAGATGATTAGTCAGGGGCACCCAACGAGAATATAGTTCAAAACCACTTAAACATAGCATTGTTAAACGTATTTTAGTATTTAAACGGTAGATATAGACATATTTTTATCCCCTAAAAATTTTTGATCTGTTCGGATTTCCTAGCTGAAAGTCTAATGATCCGAAAATTATAGGGATCAAAAGTTACCTTTTCGAAATTTTCAGCTAGAAAAAAGGCTCTCGAAAATTGTAGGTGACCTTTTTAGGGTAAAAATCCGTTAAAAATGGGCAATTATACCATTTTTTAGAAGTTCGAAAATCCTAGGTCAGGCAGGCAAGCAACAAAGTTTACAACAAATGTTCCGAAAATTCTAGATCTCAAATCGTCTTCCGAACAGATGTTTTCCGAAAATTGACGTTGGGTGCCCCTGATTAGTCGGGAGTCAGGGTGGCTTAGTGGTCATCAATTGTGCCTCCCACCTCTGTGATCCAGGTTCAACTCTGGCCTCGGGTCGTATGTGGGCTGAGTTTCAGTCGATCTCAACCGGACTCTGAGGGTTTCTCTCCAGGTACTCCACTTTTCCTCCCTCCTCAAAATCGACTCCCAGTCAATTACATCTAGCTTTGCCGGTTTGCGGTGCTCCGAGATCACGCATGGATCGTATGGCGGCAGCCGTGGGCGCCTTCACATGCATTCGGTCCGATCCCGTTGAGCCGGTTAATCCTGAAAAGCCCTTGTAGGGAGCGGTCAACTAAGCGCACATTTAATTTAAAAGTCTGGGAGACAACACCGTCCTGGCTCGCGAAATGTTTCTTTTCCTGTTGCCGTCCGCGTCTCAAAAACGCGCGTACTTAAGCTCTAATATGTTTATGGAACATAATGGTTCAGGGAACCATTTTAAATGCTTGAAACCCACTGAATTTTCATGACAAACATTTGCTGTAAACTCGAGTATGTCTAATTGTTTTTGCAGGGTTATGTTTGGCACAAGTAATCTTTATGTGTTTCATCATCCTGCTGAAGCTGACTCCTCTAACATCAAACAAGCAGATATTACCTTTGAAATGGCACAGGAAGAAATCGCTAAAAATGCTGGGTTAGAAGTGGATGATCAAGAAGAATCCAAAGGTAATACCAGAAAGCGTGCCTTCACTTCCTGGAAAGGCAATTTATGCCCTTAGTATCGGAAAAAAAATTGACCCGGTCTCTCAACTGGAGGCCTTTGGTCAAAGTGAAATTCTTTTCCCATCTTTTATTTGTGTTTCAGAGACAGTGTTGTTGCGAGAAGACTTAGCCGATCTGATGCCGATGGTTAATGAAGCAAATGCTATCAGTGAAGAGTTGGATAAGAAGGTAATTCTCTTACCAACGCATATTGCTTTATGTCTTGGTTGGCCGGTTCTCATTTCATCGTCTGGTAAGTCTGTGTCACCAGCTACAACATCAGTGAATTATTTCGACTTCAACTTGGCCATCCGGCAGCATCAACATCGACTTCATACTCAATCTTAACTACAACATTAGCGAAGTTGAGGTTTTAAAACCTTTGTAAAAACCGTGGACGATAAGTCTTGTACAGTGTTGGATCAGAGAAGAATCGTGATCATTCAAAATAGGGAGCTTAGGCACGCGCGGTTTTGAGACGAGAACGGCAGCCGGAAGTGAGCTGTTTTCTCTTTTAATTTGTCTTTACACAACCACATTTACATTGTAAAGTATCTTTTTTACATTAGAGATGATTGGTATAAAAATCTGGGAGACACCACTGTCCTGGCACGCGAAATGTTCTCTTCCGGTTGCCGTTCGCGTCTCAAAAACGCGCGTGCTTAAGCTCCCTATTG
>OX421451.1:2796232-2836232 GCA_949126865.1 Montipora capitata
AAGATGATTTTGAGCAAAAACGACCTATATCCAGGCGATTTGCCATGAACTTGAAAAACGTCGGGCCCACTTTTTTCAAGATTACCCAAATGCAATCTGTTTCAATCTTGTCCATCCTTCTGTTGTATTTCTTTTATGTTGTTCAACAGTTTTAATTGGTTATTGCAATGTTTGATTCTACTTTTTGGGCATTTTGGGCGTCATAAAATTACAACATTTTGCGTGACATAGGCCCTTTAAGGAAAACGACACTCCCACAAGGGGACAGCGAATGTTTAACTTATTGTTCTAAGCTTCTCTCTTTCTTTTGCGCAGTTTATTAAGTTTATAACGGATAAGTCGGTTATGGTTCAACTCTGGGGAAAGCAAGTGATCAACACGAAACCGATCAACACAGCGGCGAAGAAAGGCAAAGACACTAAAGCTATAATGAGAGCGGAAACAATGAAACGAAACGTGAGTCATTTCTTAGTCAGCCCCATTTCCAGGCATTAACACTCTTGATCGAAAAAAGCCCGAAACGTAGAACAGAGCGTGATATTTAAATCATCCTTTTCCACAGGTTAAAGTACGTTTCCAATGGTAACGGTTTACAACACTGTCGATCCTTTCGGAGTGGAAACGTTTTGATACTTGTGAACCTATAGAGCGAGTTTCAATCGAGTGTCGTAAAACCAAAAGCAAAGTAATTACGTTGGCCAATCAAAAAGGACGGAGACAATCCAGTAAACCAATCAAAACTCAAGTTATTACACTTAACCCACTCAAAGCGCGGGAATATGTGCACGCGCGAGCCACGATTGGTTTTGGTTTCACTTCTGATTGGTTGAAGAAATGGCGCGAGAACTTTGAACCACTCACTGAGTGAAGTAATGCAAAACCAAAGCAATTCGCTAATTACTTTCGACACTCAATTGAAAACTGCTCTATTGTCAGGCAATTTTTTAATGGTGTCTGTGAAGTCCCCAACTGTTGCCATGGCAATGTTACAGCAGTGCTCATAGACCTTAACGAATTCGGTAAGATATTATTAACAATATGTGGTCATTTGTGGGTTCTAATGGTCCCTTGAGGAATGAATCAATGATAAAATGGTATATGAAATGAATCATATATGAACTGCGGATATGAAATCAAGTGAAGCTATGATCCTCGCAGTTATGGACGCAATTTTAGCAATTGCTTAGAGAAGCCTGAAAAATTCAGGACTTCAACTGGCCGGGTTTGAACTCGTGACCTCGCGATACCGGTGCGACACTCTAACCAACTGAGCTGTGAAGCCACTGACGTTGGGAGCTGGTCATTTGTGGGTTCTAATTTTCCAGAACGCCAACGAAAGATATATTGTTTTTGGCGCCAACTTGGAGGCGATGACAATAACGTGAAAGTCAAGAATATTCCGGAAGACAAGAGGCAGCAATACACAAGCCTCTAAAGCTACGACAATACTTGCGAAATAGTAACACTTTTTCGAACCAAGAACTGGCCAGAAATTACTTCTCCTCTTTGCAAAAAAAAAAAAAAGTTCCCTTCCTAACTTCCTCTGCATTCTTCGACCGTCACATACTTGTACATACTTGTAGGAGTGGAAAAAAAAAACGCAAAGCCATTGCCATCCCATTTCCCACGTGATGCTAAAAATACATTCGTGGATATAACGAACCGTGGATATTTGTTCTTTAGTACCTACACTTAACTTATTTAAATCCTGCGCAATGAACCCTCTTATTACAACGAACAGTTAGCTTTATCCAAATTTATCACTAATACACGTAGTTAGTATTGTTGTTGTATTTTCTCATGTATATTTAGGGTAGGTTGCAGTTAATCTTTCTTTTATGTGGTGCCATTTACAGAATATCCTAATGACTAACTCCTTTAACGTCTGTGCCATTAGTTAAATTGTAATGAATAAATATTCTCTTGAATCGTTTTCTTGTAGGTTTCACTAAACCCAGGCATGGTGAAAGGGATTGCCGAAATAGCGACTTTGAAAAAGCAAAACAAACGACTGCAAGACAAAATGAATCAACTTCGCCAGTTGTGTGACAAACAACAGGCAGAGAATAGATCAACGGTGGAGGTTAGTACTTTAGAAGGAAATATCAACCTTTGAGCGGTTTATTTCGTTTATCGAAGAAAAACTAATTTTTCAGGCCACCCCGCCAATACTTGGAGCCTGTTCCACTGAATGTTTACTTTCCCTCTGATTTGTCAAGAATATGTCGCGAGAGTTGTAAGCCGATTACCCAGCGTCGAATGAACCGATGAAAAGAAAACCGCTCATTTCAGTGATTGGTTGTTAAGTGCTTCCTCCTCAGGCTCTTCGCATTTAAGCTCGAGGCATTTCGGTTTGCGCTCCTATTGGTTGTCGTTGACAAAACCTCTTGGTAGAAAGCAAGCGTTTCACTAAAACGAAGGGGACAAATGAGAAATCGGTGCAAGGCAGAAAACGTGCGGCTTTTTTTTTTAATAGCGGGGCGTTGCTTAGTCAATAGTCACAAAACGTTTTTGTTTTGATAAACAGCGTCACGTTGACAAGGAGGGAGTTTAATAGACCAATTCGGCGAAATCAATGTTGTACCCAAATATTTTGGGAATAAAACGTTTTGTTCCAAGTATTTCCATATCATTCAAATGTCAATGCTTCATTGTCATGCAAATTCAACACACAAAGAATCTTAAACCCGAGAGATTTGAATTGGGTACAACATTGAGTTAGCCGAATTGGTCGATTTTCGCAACGGGTTCACGGAAAGAAGTGAAATTAATTTTGAAGTTTGGTAGTTTGTTAACACTCGTGTATCTCCTGTCCTCAGATATCACACGTGAGAGCCATCATGGGAGATACAAATGCGAATACGCAACCTGCCCCTCCCCAACAGACAACGGGCCCTGAGAGGCCAGACAACGACCAGTCAGAAAGAGAAAGAAATAGCCAATCAGAGAGAGGAAATACCACGGAGAGTAGTGCTTGCGTGATCTTGTGACTTGACGTTTTTCCTCAGTTTTCCAAAGCACAATCGGATTCATCCATAAACTATCATACATTTTTCGTAACACATAAATGGTTATCTCGTACAGTTACCAGAGCAAATTTGAGCGACTAACAGTGATATTGTACATTTTTGACGTCGTTTACGGGTCTTTAGGCGCCGGTCAGAAATCCGGAGGAAATAAAGTGTACATAGACAACGCACAGGGAATATAGTATTTCAACGCAACGTGTTGATGGTGCAGTGCTTATTGTTGTAATAAAAGTTAAACAACTTCAACCGATTGCTGCTGTGCGAGTTGTTCTTTTTTTCCCATTAATTCTCGCCATGCATAAGCATTACGAATTGCCCACAACCCCAACCAATCGCCCCACTGCAATCGCCGTTTCACGCTTGTCTCTAAGTCAACACCAATTTCCATCCCTCAAACTGACATTGGACATTTCATAACAATTACACGACGCAATATCCCATGTTAATATTGACAAGCTTACCGCTCTAAAAAGAATGAAAACAGGCAGAATTACAGCTTTAGTTCAACAAGAAATAGCATTTCTAAGCTATGCCGCGCTGATCTACAGTATTTAGGTCTAAAAACCCCGTTGAAGACGGTTAACTTTCAATTGTTTTGCTGGGTACTACTATTCCAATACTCTAAAATTCGATTTTCCGGTAGGATGACTTGTTAGTCTAGTGGATATCTGAATCTGCAAGGTGAAGTCATTGATCCGGGTTGAACTCTTTGCCTCGCCTATTGTGAATCTTCTCAGCTTGTTTAAAATCTTTGTTTCGTTGAAGTAGATTTGAAGTCTAAAGTAGACTGTACGTCGTATAAGTTGAATAATAAGGGAAATGTCACTTTGAGGGATGGAAAGAAGTGATCTCTAAAATACGGTAAAACCCGCATATACACCTTATTCCAAAACGGCCACTGATTTATGCGCATACAAATTGGCCCTTGTTGCCTTCTTCAAGATAAAATATTCTTTTGAATTTTAAGCTTAAGAACGAGGCATCAAGGGCCAATTTGAATAAAAACAAAAGAATATTTAAATGGAGGCCATTTTGGAAAATTTGTACTTAGCCTAAATAGGTTTTTATTGAAATGGTATTTAGTGGGATTTTAGGGGCACTTTTGATCAGCACAGGTAACTAATACAGGGCATATGTGATATGGAATGGGTATAGAGCTGTGTTAAAGAATTATCTAGAATGCAGTTTAGGCCCGTTTTAAACGTCGCATTTTACATGTGCTGAATCTAATGCAAACGAGAAAAATCTATTGTTTTCGCTCATTTGCAGATTAGATTCGGCTCATGTGAAATGCGACGGGCCTTAGACGATAACCATACAGTAACTTCTGTAAGTTTTCAAAGTACTAGCATGCATGTCTTACTGACCGGAACCTAAACACTTTTTTTTCTTTATTTTCATTTGTGCCTTTATTTTTGTAGAAGAACCTATTGAAAATTTTAGGCTAAATAGGTTCTTTTGAAAAGGGGGTTTAAAATGAAATTTTAGCCTAAAATGTTCTTAAATTTTAGGTTCTTATACGCGAGTTTTTATGTTGAAGGGGAATAATGTCAAGTTTGCGTTGTTCGTTGACAAGTTCTCTCGTTTCCATTAGACCTTAAAACCGAAAGAAAAAGCGCCAACTACGACTAAGTCTATTTTGACACTGCTTGAAAACAAACACGACTTCTTATAAAGGATAATCTCATTTATTTCGATAAATTTCACTTTAAATTTGACACGTTTTGTGGGGAAAATACTCATAACCAACTCATTCATAAATTTCTTAGTAATACTGGAACTAACATGAAATCGAGGCTAGTTTCCCTACACGAGGCTCGATCTCACACTCGTTAAAACGAGAAAATGAATTCATGTTGGTCATGTTAAAAGACAAAACTTTTCAATAACAAAATAGACCTACAATGACTTGCGTATCTGTTCTAACGCTTCCTGGATTCCACCACATTCCATCCGGCAAATCCATGTTTCCCTTTAGACTCACTTTTTAAGTTCGAAAATGTGACTAAACATTAAAACAAAGAAGTGATTCAGACGAGGGAGAGGCTCGGACCCTTACTTTTGCTTCAGCGCGCTTCTGTCGATATCCGGTTGGCGAGGCAAGATGATAAAATTCTTACTTTGTAAGATATTTTTTAACAGGTAGTTATCACAATTACTTAAAGACTAGTCGTTAGGAATCAGTGCTGAGATTAAAATACAGCGGTAAAGAGTAAAAGAATGTGACTTTCTGAACTTAGTATCTTTCTCTCATAACCACGATTTTCGCAATCTCGTTCCCAGGGCTTTTCACTGCGGAGAGTAAGACGTGCCTGGGAACGAGGTTTCGATTTTCGCGCATGCGCCGTCAGTGCCATAAGAGAAGAATATGTTTCACTGTGTGCGTGAGGTTTTGGTGGATGGCAAATGATGATCGAGAAGGAGGCAACTCAGCGAGTTAATAGCAAAAAATAATAATAATAAATTCACGAAAATGAATGGACGCGAAAATCTAATAAACTAGTTTTATGTTCCAAAAATTTTTGCAAGAAAACAAATTTTAAAGTTCGTCTCTCTTGTCCCCTACGTCGCTGTCAGGTTGATAAGGAGGGAGGGGTTGAGGAGGTGACGTCATAAAAGCTACAAAGTCTTCCTCAGTTCGGTTGCCATCATATTCGACCAAGAACGAGCCAAATTTGTAATACTTGATCGTCGGATAGCCGTTTACGTCTTGCTTGTCGCACAAATCTGTGAAAAAAATTTCAGAAAAAGAAGTCGATTGTGGGGCAAAGGGACTCCCAAGCAGCCTTCAAGGGAAATTGGTACAGTTGTTAAAAGAAAACCCTTTAAAAAACGAGTATAGATGGTTTGCAACCAATTGCTAGAGATACAGGCGGGCGAACAAAAGAGGCGAATGAGAGATCGTTTGTTTTCGTCCATCAACATGGATGCGATGACGAAACGTGAAAACCACCTATAGAGTGTTTTTTACTAACGTGATCAGTAGCCTTGTTTTTCCACCGAAACAAAAGAAAGCGTTTGCATGATAATCGAGCTCAATTCCCGGAGGATTAGTTGGGAACAGCAACATGGCCGCCGTTTTATTGTTTAGGAACACCAACATGGCCGTCGTGACGTCAAATGAAAACACTATATACGGGCATAGCAAGAAATGCGTTCGCCATCCTACCGCTACACTATTCTATCAGGCATTCAACTCACCACCATCTCGGGTGCAGTCAACCGCTGTAAAGGCTTTGTTAGTTTCCTTGGCAAAAGCTTCAGCCGCCCTGAGAAATTTGGGCTTGGCATTCTGACAATGGCCACACCCTGCGAAAACAAAGAGACATTTGATGGTGAAACGGACAACAAGAATGTCAAGAACACGCGAAAAAATGGAAAAATGAAATCGAGGATATCGTATCTGGCCAATCGCAGTGTCAAATACAAAGCTGAACCAAATACAAACGTCCGTAAATCAAGACCCCTTAAAGCGCAGAAATAATCATCTTGTAAGGTGGCGATTTCCCATGCAAAACGTTAAAGTGCCCCTGTGATCAAAAAAACCACTTCCTTTTTTCCTTCAGATTTTGAAAGTGTGTTTGCTTAACACCTGACTGGCAAAAGTTTGAGCTTTGATTTTTATCCAAAGGCCGTTTACTTTGAGTGTAAGTTTTGGATTTCACGGTCCGCCATTACTCACGTTCAAAACTGACCGATTGGACCTCAGACGGTTGGATCGAGGGAAAAGTGACGTCAGAGGCTCACTAAGCTTAAAATTTCAGCGTGTGAACGCAGCTTATTATATATGCAAAGCGTGAGTTTAAAAGTCTGAAAGCCCAAAACCCCCGTGCTGCATATTAATTCTGCGGCGTACACACGTATTGCATTCTTAAACTAGTGAGCCTTTGACGTCATTTTCTCCTCGATCCAGCTCTCTCAAGAACATAATGTTAGTAATGGCGGACCATTAAATAGGAAAATTACAGTTAAAATAAAGAGGTGTCTTTTTGAAATCAAGGCTTAAAACGTGGGTCACTTAGTGTTTTGTTAACATAGTTTTGAAATCCAAAGAAAAATATGAATTGATTTTTTGGTCACAGGGGCACTTTAAAGTATGTTTGCTTTTCTTAAGTTAAATGACTCGATGTCTTGTTCATCGGTGATAAAGCCCAAAGAAGCCGCATTCCCCCAAAATCGAAGCTCGTGGTTAAAAAATAGTACAAGGATATGACAACTTTTCCTTGTTTGCTCTGTTTTCGCAAGAGCTCGAGCAAAATGTTGTTAATTAACGGTAAATTTCAGAACAAACTAAGGAATTAACGACAATTGCAAGCAGTGTGGGATTTTAGTACTAACACGGGACAAAAAACAAGACTATGACATGCTCTGTCTGGGACAAGAATGCATCGAAGTTTGTCCCCGTTAAGATCTTTAATCCTTTGGTTTCTGTTTGGTTTTCTTCGATTTCTTGTCTGCTCTCCTCTACGTCCATGTTTTCCACTGCGGATTTACTGATACCACTTAAGCTAGGAACAAAAGGCAAAAACGTTTCTTTTACAAACTAAATCACAAAACAAGCAAACGACAATCAGAATTTAATTTCGAGTGTAATAAGTGAATCCTGGGTCGCTCCTGAAGTGAAATGAATAAAAAGGAATTTCAAAAATCAACAGAGTATGGACAAATACCGAGGTGAATTGCACACAAAACGTGAAATAATTCAGCCTCTTGCTTACTTACGTCTTCACGAAGTTGATGATATCTTCTACGGATCGGTCGCCTTCATAATCTTTCTCGAATTCGCCATTCCTAAGGAGTGCAATAGGCCATTTTACAGTTGTTTGCTCAGCGACCTAGCCTATGAATGGCTGCGAGGCTACCGGTGACCTTGTATTGATACAGCTGCTACTGCTTTTTATCATGTAAATTGTGTTCTTGTAATTCTAATTATTCCGTATTAACATAACAAAAGCACGAAAGTTTGTATCAAAACAGGGTCACCGGCAGCCTCGCTTCCATTCTTAGGCCAGGTAACTTAGCTACAACTGTAAAAGAATGGAAAAACAAAGTTGATTTTTCAAAAGTACTCTTGATCCGATCTGGGTTTTTTATAGCTAAATTTCGGTGCTTCTGTCCACCTTCATCAGAGCTAAGACAATCGTTACTGCTCGAGCTAGAAGCTGTCGTTATTTAACTTGAAATTAACGGTATATAAGCGCGAGGAAGCGGTTTCCTCTCATCAACAGGGTCGCTGTCCAAAGTGGAATGCCACGACTCCAAGAAAAGTATCTTGTGATAGTTCATCACATCCCGTTCGAGGATGTGCGCATGCCTCGGATGGATGTTGTGATCCGTGGACTCAGCATGCCGTTTGATTGCTGATTCGCTGTTGCTCGCGCGACCTGGATCATGTTCGGCTCCGCGCGAGTTACACGAGCGCTTACTCTCCCCAACGTAAGTGAAAGAACAGTCACGGCAACTCACTTTGCATAGTATCCCTTGCACGGTCGATCGTTGGTCGGTCTTTGGGCTTCTTGAATATATGGCCTAATGTTCTTATAGGTCTAAAAGCTGGCCGAATATTAAATTTTCGGAGGGTAAGGCCCACGCGATCAGATGCACCCTTTACGTAAGGTAGGACCGCAAACCCCAGTGGCCTTCTCCTGTGACTGCCTGCGTTTGGCCTTGTTGTTCAGGCACTTTTTTAGAACACTATCAGTATACCCATTTGCTCTTAAATCGGCTAGAACTCTCTCCCGCTTGTTCGTTCTTAATTCAGGGCATGAAGGGAGGTAGTTGGCTCTGTTAAGGAGTGTTGTCACTACACCCTCTTTGCGTTGCACTAGTTTGTGAGATGCAAAGTCAAGATATTTGTTGGTGTGGACATCAATCTCCACCGAACCATCGCTTAACATTGTAACCCGCGAGTCCAGAAAAAAAATGCTTTGGCCCTTTTCAGTCTGGCATGCTATTGTGAACTGGATGTTAACGTCAGTAGAGTTCGAACGCTGGCGGAAAAGCTCTGCGTCCGTTTTCTTCAAATATATATAGTTGGAGTCGTCCACATACCTTCGCCACCAGCGAGGAACAACTGTAGAGATGGACAATGGCTCGTTCCTCCGGATATGTCGGACGCAACAAAAAAAGTTTCGCGTACGCTTAAACTGTTCCTATTTCCTGCGTTCAAAGACTTTCACTCAATTGAAACTACTTTCGCCTCGTTCTCGAAGAAATGTTGTTTCTTACCTGAAGTACTTTGCTGAGTAACAATAACAGGAACGAAAGAAGACGTGAAAGAAAGAAAGGAAAAAAGAAAAATGTTAATAGGTCCAAGAGCGTGACATAAGCATTACAAATCGAGGATTTACGATTACATTGCACAGTAAGAAATTCGTAAAGAAATACCTGTAGGATAACCATCGATTTTAAACCGTTTGCAGACAGCTCTGTACTTTATACAATCCAAGGCAGCAAGAGAGGCAGATGCCTAAAATGAAGAAATTAATTAGTCATTTTTTTGGCCAATCAAAAGAAACGTAGGAAATCGAGCGCGCCAATCATGACGCAAGGAAAATACCTACAGCGGCGTTTTGCGCGGGAAAACGTGACAAGCAAGTCACAACCGGTTTTTCGTTTGTCTCTAATTGACTACATTTTTAATCCAATCACCTTGCGTAGCAATGCAGATCCAAACCAATCGCGAAAAGGCCTAAAAGGATTGCAAGAAAAATTCTTACAAGGCAAACTCGATCTCGTTCTCAATCAATACTTACAAGCTCTTCACTCAAGATTTCTGCAGCTTTAAAGTAAGCCGGTTTCATAGCAACACAATGACCACACACTGAAAAACAATAAAATTGTAAAAGCACAGAAAGATAAATAAGATGAAACTGGAGACTCAAGGTTTGATACTTTTAATCCTCTTCGAGAGTTTCATACGATATCATACAGAATACATTGACAAAACGGTGGCGATTGGAACTTGATTTGCCAACCTTTTCCTTAGCACCTTCGATGTTTAAGCAATAGAGGACGTTTTCCGTGTTTCCATAGCCTCATCTAAACACGAGGGGGAGTTGGGAGAATTCGAGACAAGCATGCAAACCCGAGACGCAGTCGAGGGTTTGAATAACTGTCGAGATTGACCTATGAGAGTGCGCGTACTATCCTAATTATTTTATAATAATACTTGGAACGCTCTTCAGTGAGTTCGATAGGCAGCACATCATGACACAAATTCCACATCGAATCAATTCCTCTTTCCCTCTCCTATCAAGTAGGCAAGCGATACACGAAGTAGCTAGTACGCTAAATAGCTTAGTAATGTCTACTGCCCAGTCTGGTCGAATTTCACCGTTAACTCAAAATAAAAAGAATCTGTAACTAGAACGACGGAAGACTTCTGCCTCTAAACTTTTAAAAAGCCAAGAAAACTTCGCTTAGGCAACGGCGACTTCCACGAACCGGCTATGAAGCTATTCCACATTGGCCGGTGTACTTTTTTACGCTTTTCCGTAAATACAATAATACTACAGGTGGAACTTACGAGATGAATACATCAAAAGAAGCACCGATGGGTGTTCAACCAGGAATGAATCCAAATTCTCACTTGTCAGGAAATGTACCTTTCCAGGCTCCTTGCTCCAATCAGGTGGCGGAGGAGGGGGAGCAGGCTTCTTGGGACTGGGGTGCAAACAAAATCACAGTCACCAAAACATAACAAGAATGCTGTAGTGGCAGTTAACATGCTTGCTTTAAATCTTTGGCAAATGACAATTATCCTCAGCTCGTCAGTTCCAAATTTGACTTACTCCTTCATGAAAGCTAAGATGTCCTCCGCACTTCTTTTCTTGGTATACTTGAAAGCAAATTCACCATCTCTGAAAAAAAGACATTCATTTCATTGAACCCTTGTGGAAAAAAAAAAAAACGACGATAAGTGTGGCTCTCAAATCATTTGTCTTGACTGACTGCTGTTCTTACTTTTGGTGAAGTTCGTTTGTTGCAAAGAAAGGTTTTGTGATGTTCGGTGTCTGTGGATGAAATCTTATCATGACGGCATGTTGCTATGCCACAGGTAACCCACGCCAGCTCTTGCTGAACACGTAATATCAACTGGTCAAAACTTAAAATCAGACCACATTGAAATTCTAGCCACTGAGAGGTAACCCAAGTTATGTTTACAGGCAAGGGGTGCGTAAAGGAGCAGTATAAGGATTATAAAAGATTAACTTGAAACAGAATCATTCTCATTTTTACTCACAATACTTACTTGAAGTATTTCACTGTTCCAAGAAAGTTGAGGAAAGAAAACAAAATGAAAACAAGAAGTCAGTTCCTTTTTGTAAAACACCAAGACAAGTGCTAGCCCATGAGTTTCCACTGTAACATTCATCTTTCCCATTGTACACTTTAAAGCAAATGACAGGTTTTGCCATAGAGCGTTAATTTATTAAACTCAACAAATGAGATCAAAACTTTTCTATGTATGTATTGCATCCTATGGCGACCGGTTAACTTAACATTCAACTATTTTGTTGGCCAAACGGAGTTTTTTCTTTGTCTAGACACTCAGAGCCAATCATAAGTTATAAAATGGAAAGATTTAGGTTTGCATTGGAAGCTTACAGCAAGTGGCAAACAGCAGGCTTCTGCTCTTTATGAACCCTAAAAATTTCTCTTAACTTAAATTCTAACGTATTTCTTTCCTTTGAGAACTACCTCAATAAATGAAATAAATGTATTTTGGAAGTGAGGGTTATAGACGAAATGGAGAAGTGATCCTCGCAATTAACTGGACAATTTTAAGCAACTGTCTCTTATAGACATCTGAAAAATTCAGGTGACTTCAACGGGATTCGAACCCATGACGTCTGCGATGCTGGTGCGATTGCACCACTACCTGGGGCTGTGAAGCCACTCAGTTGGGAGCAGGTCAATTTGTTGGGTTCATGTGTTGCCGTGAAGAAGTCGATGAATGAAATAAATGTCAAGAGTTCGAATCCTGTTGAAACCACCACAATGTTTCAGGTGTCAAAAAGAGACAATAGTAGACCTGGCCTTTACATGAAAGTAAGGCTGGAGTTGACCTTGTTATGATACAGACCAAGGAGCAAGGATGGCACAGTCGGTTAGTGCGCGGTCTTGGTGCAAGAGGTCCTGAGTTCGATTCCTGGATCTCGCATCCTTGTTTCGACTTCTTTCCTTTCAGTGTAGCTATAAGTAGCTAACTGCTTTAAATACCCGTAAAACGGAGCACTGATGGAGAGGGGGGAGTAAAATGAGCGCACCGTCGACCTCAGGTTTGTCAGTAATTAAAGTTACTGTTACGAGTTATCGACGTTAAATATGGTCGCTTTACTTTACTTTAGACCTCACTTCTTTTCTCATGTTAACGATCTTGTTCTCATGCCGATTAGTTGAAATTTACATAAGAAAAGCAGTGAGGCTTCTATCAAAACAAGGTTAACTTTAGCCTCACTTTCATTCGCAGATCAGGTAACTAAGCACACAACTGTAAAATGGTCTATTGCTTAAATTGTCCAGATAAAAACATTTTCACCTGGGATTCTCGTGAGGTCGACTTGTGGCAAGTCTATCCAGATACGAGTGAGGATCACTTCTGGACAACTCAATATATGTAGCAAAAAGGCAAGACATAAATTAGAATCAAACAAGTTCTTATTGAATTCAGGCCAACGGAACTTTCAACATGCCTTTTCAGTGCCATTTGCCGTAATTGTGGTTCTTAATATACCCATTCAAATCTGAGGTTTTCTTTAGCGTGAGAACTTAGCGGGTTTTTGTTGGTGTTTATTTTAGTACAAAGCTTCAGATATCTTGTTTTCTTCGTTTTACACCATCCGCTACTTAAAGTCAGCTGTAATGCCTTGTTACAACCGGAAATAAAAGTACTCACAAGTCGGATAGCCTTTGACTTCCTGTTTAGTGCACAGTTGCTTCTCCGCTGTACAATCCACAGCGCCCAAAGCTCCTTCAACAATGTTCTCTGTGTTAACTTCCTTAGCCACTTTAGCATATTCCGGTTTGATCCTCTTACAGTGTGGACACCCTAAATGAATTGAAGAGAGTAACAAAACAAAATTGCTAATCCCTGATGCTGCCGGTTATTTGAATGTCACTCAATGCGTGACGTACAAGTATTAAACGGCATCAATACGCCTTTTAGTTTATGAAAACGAGGCACACAAATAATGGAAGTCTGCTTGTGTTCAAAACCAAGGCATAAGATAATTCGTATGCTTTAATATGCAAGGACTGGCAGCCAAAAAAAGCGTGTAATATCTTTACACCGCGCACATGGTCATGCATTTTCCCAAATTTCAACCCAATTACGTGCAGAAGACGACGCTTGGGTTATGTAATGGCTAACCCGAAGTTGTAGCAAGAAAATGAAAAAAACAAACAAGAGATGGATTTTTGGTTCTCTTGACACAAAAACAACGATTTTTGCGCAGGCGAATTTTTCGTTGGAATCCAAAGGGAATTTGTAAGTAGACAAAAAAAAAACGGAACAGAAGTCACTTGCTGCATTCCCATCTTTGTCGTTGTTTTCGAGGTTCTGTTTTTTGTCAATTAAAATACTTACTTACAGGGAGCATAAAACATGACCAAGGCTGAACTATGTGTCTGGATAAACTCGTCAAACGTGTTTTCAGTCAAATGAAACACGTCATTGTCCTCTTCGTTCCAAGGCACTTCAACAGGTCTATCAGGTTTGGCGGGTTTGGCTTCAGCAGTTTCAGAATCATCAGAGCTACAAAATGAAGAAAAAATTTAGAACTGATGCTACAATCATACCACCAAACGCCTCTAAATCCCTGAAAGCTTGGCAAAAGAAATTTAAACAAGTCTGATGAAGCGTTCAAATGCAACGCCGAAGCAATATTGAAATTACTTACGAAACTCCATAAAAAACGCTCTCAATTGCTTTAACAGCATGCTTACTTACTAGAACATGAAATCCACAATATCTTCTTTTGTTCTTGATTTGCGGAAATCTCTCGAAAACACGCCTTTCCTGGGGAATATTGACGATATATTATTAATCGCAATGGTACTCCACGGCACGTCAGTGTTTTCTCGTCCTGGGCAGGGTGACGAGCGTATGGGGGCACTTTGGTGACGTCTACACAACTTTGTGTAAATGTCGTTAAATGACTGCTTTAGAGAACCCTCCAGATGGCAACAGAAATTCTAGACCAGGTAGTACGAAGGGTAGCCATAATATGGTAAGTGAAATAACTATGAACAATTTGGCACAGGCAACACATGACGAACGATATAATTATATACTAAAAACAATAATAATTATTTCTCACCTGAAGTATTTCACTACGAGTTGTTTGCAGTTTGCCAGTCACATGTAAAAAGCAACAAGGTAAGCAAAATTAAATATATCTGTAGCATTGTTTGATTAACAAGTGAAAGCCCTAATTTGAATATAGTGGATGCGTGAAGAAAACGCACGCACAAGAACCAGCAAAGAAATGTTTTTTTACGCGCTTGAAATTTCTTGGGAGTATGGCTTTGAAATCTTCAGTCCAAAAGACTTACAATTTTCAGGAGAATATGACCACAAGGTAAATAATGATAATAAATGATGTTGTCTGTATTGAGCTCATGGATGACATAGTCACGCCATGAAGCACAGGAGGCAGTCCCATTGCACTCACACGATCAATTAATCTATTTATTTTCTTCTGGCCACATCGCACAAGTCGAACGAGTTGAAAAAAACTCACAAAAGTCCAAAGATGTGAGTATGTTTCTAACAGCGGCTTTCAATGCCATCATAAGTCCCCCATGGCTCCGTAAGGTATCAACTTACCCGTTGGAAATCCTCTTATTTCGAACTTCTCTGCCAACGATTTCTGTTTGGTACAATCCACAGCAGCAAGAACACCGCGAACCTGCATCAAAGTGACAAGATCATCAGTATCAAATAGAACAACCATTTTGTCAACAAACAGTTTTGAAATAGAAAACGCCAAATATAAAGCGGTTGAATAAAACTTCACAAACGTCAACGGCCATCAAAGACTAAGTGGCACTGGAGAATGCACCCACTTCCCCTCCCACGTAAAGGCGCGAGACACACCCAATAGACCATTTTTGAATTCTCACGGCTGGACTGGATCTGGCATGGAATGGAGGCTGATGCCGGCAAATCTTTTCAAATGCAAATTAATTTGCCCGCATTAGCCTACATTTCATGCTAGATCCAGTCCAACCGTTAGAATGCGAAACTAGCCTATTCCTATTCCGGGTGGTTAAAAGGACGGCTCTGTTATATGAAGTTCCCTGGTTCCCTTTGACAAGTTACGTTTATAACTGAGCGGCAGAGTTGCATCACATTTACAAGCTCTCGGGCATGACGTCCCCTCAAGTTTGCCAATGTGATACAAAACTGACGCGAATACAGTTAACCCCTATCATTCCTACCACTGAAACATACACTCATTCTACTAAGTAGTACCATGGGTTCCTTTGCTGGGAAGCCATGAGAATTTGGTGTTACATCAAGATCACATCTTTGAAGCTGATGATATTCTTCATTCTCAATACCTATCTGACTGATATTTCATTGAAATTGTGAGGAGAATTTACATACCGATCACTCCTTGGAGTGAAAGGTTTATTTCAAAACAATTTTCACGAAGAAAATCAAACGAAAACTCAATACAAATGAACGGAATTCGTATCAGATAAACAGCGAGTGATTCACAACTTTGAGTGATTGTTTACGGATTTTATTTCAAACTTTGTTTCACAGTATCTCTCCACCCATCTTTTCTGGCCGTAAAAGCCCGCGTAGACTGTCAGACATCACCCATCCTGAATCCGTTCCATTCCTCAGGTAACGAAAATATCCGGCCCAACACTTACATTCTTATTGGCCAACTCTTCAGCCGCATCCATATAAGATGGCTTCATTGCCTTGCAGTGACCACACCCTAAATCATAAAATTTAAAATCTTTTACTAAAGATCTATGGACTTTCTAAAAATTGTTTCAAATCGGTCATTCTATCATGTTCTTGTGCATTTCATTAACTTGTGGACACCCGAGTTCAAATTCGAATCAACGTTTTACCATTTCACCACAGGCAATCTTTGTAGTGAAACTTGTGAATGAGTCGCATCAAGCGTTGTGAGTCACTGATATTTTAATACCGCAGGCATATACAGATAATTTGTCATTCAACAATGGACACATGCAGAGCTGTATAACATCTTTCGCAAAAAATGCCCCCACCGGCAACCTGTTTCATAAAATTGTATAAAAGGTTGTTTCTAAGTCACTTATTGGAGGTCATAGGTTCGACTCCTGCTTAAGACTCGGGATTTTTTCGTATTATTCCCGAGCGACTGTCGAAAGAACCGGGCCTTCGTTTTTTTGAGACTTAATTCTCTGCTTCACTACCACTACTGATCGCCGTCATGGATGAGCAATCATGCTCGAATGAATTTAAAAGCAGCAGGCGAAAGCCTTAATTTCATAGTGCGTCAGCGAGATAGAGAGACAGAGGCAGACAGGTATATACAGAACTTACACGGTGCATAAAACATGACGAGAACTGAATCATGTTCCTTCACAAAGTCATCAAAACTGTCATCAGTCAAATGATGCACATGACTGGGTAGATCAGACCACTCAGGCTCAGGGGGAGGTGCTGAGGGGCCCTCATGGGGGTCCTCCATGAATTGGATGAAATCCTTAGCCTCGCGACCCCTTGTGTACTTGAAGTCTTTCTTGCCATAGTTGAAGTATCGAAAAGTTGGATAGCTGAAACATAAAATGACATTATTATTGTTTATTATTGTTTACTAAAAGCGGCATCGTTCATATGCAAATTTGTGACCGGGTATTCTAGAGTGTAGCCAGTTTTGCTTCTCAGTATCAAGTGCTCTTCTAAATAGTCAAACGTTATTTGAAAACAAAGTGACCCTTTGTTTAAATAGTTCCACAAATTATGGAATTTCAAATAAACACACGTCACAGTTAAAGAGCATTTTTGACATTCAAAACTTGACGTTATTCATTGTTTTCCTCAGTTAATATTTGACTCCATTCTCTGCTAGAGTGATAATATATTTATCTACAACCCTTGCAATTAGTATAAAATTTAAAAAAAGTGTGCGAAATAAAGATTGAATTATATTATTATATTAACTGAATTGAACAAAAATTCATACCCAGTAACATCAAATTTACTGCAAAGTGATGTCTGAACTGTGCAGTCCACTGCAGCATAAGCTATCTGGTTAGGAGAATAATGATGCAGCATAAGATATACTTGAATGATGTTACCAATTGTCATTGGCTGTCCAAACAAAGGATTAATTATTTTATTCCAGTGACTGACACATGTAATTAGAAAAAAGAACGATTTGTACTGTTACGGCTTTCAATAATAATTGTAGTAATAATAATAATAATAATAATAATAATAATAATAATAATAATAATAATAATAATGGTTCACAGTCAAGCTATCTCACGTGTGACCAGTAGTTAGAAATTTGAACTGAGTAATCAAATCTGCACGTCAAATATGCATGCCAGTTTTGAACTTTGATCTCAAGATCCTGAATTCCTGTGGATATTTCCTTGACTATTGATGAATTATTTTTCAGTTATGATGCATTTTCCGTGGCAACTTTCAGAAAAATCTTCAAGATTCCATTCAAAAGAGGACGATTCAAGAGGAGGATCCATTCAAGATTCCAAAGAGGAATTTGGATGTTAACTTCAGTCTTGCGGATACTGGTCATACGTGACCTAGCTTGACTGTAAACCCAGGAGTCATTAGCAAGTGAAGTATGATCATCCAGGCGAGTGTAGTCCTGAGAAGGACTGTTTTGGCTAACACTCGCTGACCCTTTGACCACCTGAGTGGAAGTCATCTTCTGAGTCAAGAAAATGACCCAGGTAGTCCAAACGTCAGTCAACGTCACCAAAAGCAGTCCTTCTCAGGACTACACTCACCTGGGGCCTGTTTCTCGAAAGTCCCGAAACTTTACGGGCCATTTTTTCAGGTGTCACAATTCCCTCTGTATCTCAAGAACGGAGAGGATTTAAGTCACCAAACTTCACAGTCAGTTTACTTTTTATTACCTTGAAAACATCTGAAAAGATCGGCTTTCCTGAACAAGCGGTTGGCAGATTCACAAATGGCTGTTTGAGCCCGAAACGTTTTCGGGACTTTCGAGCAGCCCCTGGACTTAGTTATGAAATGATCCTTTCATCAACACTTCTCTTCACAAAACAGTGTTAACCTTTAAACAGAACAACAGTTACCTTACTGTTTTCTGCATCATGCTTAGCAGCATCCATGAATTCTGGCTTAGCCTTTTTACAATGACCACACCCTAACACAGAGAAACATTCCTTTGCCTCAGTTGGTAGAACAGAACACTGAACTACATCAAAGGTCGAGTGGTGTGGGAGAAAGAAGTTCCACTTAACACTTTCTTTTAACTCTGCCAGAGGGAAATCCCACTTGGTATGTTGCTTCATTAACTGCAGGTATCTTGCGCTAAGAAAATCATTTCAAAATATACACCTTTCTGATGTAGGATGTTAACGATAATCACACTCAAACCTCTCACAGGAAACATAACAAACACGTAATTCAGACCAACTCCTGGAAAGCTTAATAGCTGAGTGGCACAGCAGCATGCCATGCAAATGGTTCTGGATTAGAATCACATTTAACCTTTGAGTTTGTTAAGGTTTCCACACCACTGCTTACATTGCTTCAGTGACTGTGACAATGTTATTTACCGGTATGTTATAATGGGAGGCAGTGTGACCTAGGGGTTAGGATGCTTGCCTTGAGATCCAGGCATCCCAGGTTCAAGACCTGTTCTAACCACTCATTGAGTTTTGTTCCTGGTAGTCCCTGGCCCAGTTGAGATTCTTAACAGTTGTTGTTGTTGTTGTTGTTCTGTTCTGTCATTTTGTTGATTGTGTTTCATTGGCCCTGAAAAGCCCCAAAGGGGGGCTGTCAATTAAGTATGTATAATTGTAATGCTACAAGTTTTGGTTGGCAGGGATGTCACTAAGCGCTGGCTGCCAGTGAAAAAAGCCGCTTGAGAAGAAAGGGGTGATCGCCGGCTAAATTTTGGCCATTGATCAAAGCAACTGAGATCACAATTTTTTATCATTTTCTACAAAGTTTAAAAGTCACTCGATGTGTTTACAAAAAAAAATTGAAAATCTCTTAGTATATGGAATTATCACTAGAATGGACCATATTCGTATTCTCAGTATTGGACTGGAACTAGCTTGCAATGGAGGTTAATGCGGGGAAATCTTTTCAAATGCGAATACTTTTTAATATATTCCCCGGCATTAGCCTCCATTGCAAGCTAGTTCCAGTCCAATACTGGGAATACGAATATGGTCTATTTATCAACACTGGACCGAAATGAAATAAAAGCACTGTTTTTTAAGTACTGTTGTGCGTGTCTTCTCCTTCTCTGTATTCGCCATCTTGAAAAATGCCGGTGTTGCCAGACACTGGGAACAATCTTGTTACCAGGTCCCTTTGAGGACCTTCAACCGCGTGAATTCATTCTTTGCTACATCCCTGGTTGGGCAGCCAGAGATAAACCCAAAGCTACCTGCATGGTAGCCCCATACTGTGCTCAAAGAATTGAGCCAACTAAGATGCTCAGTCTGTCATGAAAGTTGTACTTTGAACACTGGACTTACAGTAAAAGTGGTGTGGGTGTACACTTTGAAAAGATTGGAATTTAATAAGGTGGTTAATTCCTACAAACAAAAAAGGAGTCAAACTCACATGGAGCATAAAACATGACCAAAACATGTTTCTTTTTCTTTACAAATCCCTTGAATGCTTCATCAGTGAGATGGATGACCTCACTGGGAACTTCCTGCCAATCTTTCTCAGGAGGTGGGGGTGGGGGAGGCTCCTTGGGACTAAAGAAAAGATGACAAAGTTGCGTGACAAAAGGAATACGAAACATCATTTCTACTGCACATATTACCCCTATTTAAAAATATTTTACAATATAATGCACCCATTAATTTTCATGCAATACTATTGGCCACTTTACATCACATGGTGTAAATCACAGGGCTGTTATTATGCCACAACCCGTCTGCATTGATATTTTGTCCTCTAATTATTTCTGTTGAAAGGAAACAAAGACAATGGAAAAACAACAACAAATGTAGAATCTAGTGATAGTGGCATAAGTGTGAGGTTCATAGCTTCACTTGATACGGAAATTGCAAAGTCAACTAAATATGCTGTCAATGTCTTTGAAGGCGAAGAAAGCTCTAAGTAGACTTTCAGATTTAATCCCAAGCAAACCTAAACTGAGTCATTTAAATTTATAGAGAATTCATTAACTGTGTTTACTTAACTCAACCATTCTTGTCCGATCCACCTTTAGCATGAAGAAATACAATGTTATTCAAACGCACAATGACCTACTCTTTCATAAATTCAATGATCTTGTCTGCAGTTCTCTCATTCACATCAAATGCAACTTCACCATCTCTGCAAGTTCAAAATAACTTGGATTCAATGACAAATTTGACAAAGTAACAGCTTACAATGTTGAGCTTTAATTTCCATTCTCTTTAAAAGTTAACAGGTCATTCATAAACAAAATAGAGCACTCACTTGAAATATTTCACTGAAAAACAAAATGGAAAAGGATCATTTTAAGTGAGTTTGCAGAGTTGAGAAAATATGTGGCTAATACACAAACCAGAAAAAAGTCTTAAAAGTCTGAGAGTAAGCTGAGATATATATGCTCCTAACCAAAGGAGTTATAAAAACTAATAGTTGCAACCCTTATTTTTTAACTTAACAGTAAAAAAAAGCCTTTCTCAGGACCTTAGTAGTCTCGCATCATTTACAGACACGAGCTAGGCTGCAATCCTATTCAGACTTTTTTTTTTTCACAGGTGCAAAATATTGCTAACTAATGACAAAATAATTTTCTCTGTTTGAAGTCGATACAAGGGATTCTATCAGGAGCCGTTTGTTTTCAATGGAGCTGTAACACTTTTGTACCAAATGGAAACAAAATATTTCCATGGCCTTGAAGATGTCCCACAAAGGGCCCATCAAAGCAGTGCAAGAAAGCATGACTTAGGGTACATCATGAAAACAACGTTTTGTAAGATGTTTAATGTTAGTGCATTTCTCTCCAATTTCGTAGGGGAAGACAGTGCACTGTGAAGGCAAGAAGCTGTACAAAATTTAATGAAATGTCCTGTCAATTTGACCAATTAGAGCCCATGTAATACTTAAGATATTAACAATGAACCATCTTTGCTGAACTAGAAATAATAAACCCAGACTTGAAGGAAGTTGTGCAAAGAATCACAAAGGAAAAAATCCTACTGTAAACAATAATAATTATTTCACCTGTTGGGAAGCCTTCAATTTTATATCTTTTGCCAATTTCTTGCTCTTTCGTTGCATCAACAGCTACTAGTACACCTGGAATCTGAACCAAGAAATAAATTAATCTAGCATGTTATCATAAATAAAATATTACATTATTTTATGGGGCAGTGAGAGGTGCACTTTGTAACACAAAAAGTAGAGTTCAAACCTTGGGAAAAACACACACAAAAGCATCATAATAAGATGATACCTCTTGTTCCTTCATAGACTGAGCAGCATCTGTGTATTCTGGCTTCATAGCTTTGCAGTGGCCACACCCTTGAATCAAAAAACATGACAACAAAATATTTTATAGCACAATTATTGTGGTATACATCATTAACTGGCTCATTTTTGTGACTCCAGACTGAGTCATTTCCATCTTTTGGTTTTGGTGTAATGTTTGGGTCTTCAGAAGCAACTTATGTAAATGTACAAGAACATGCCATTGGATGCTGACCCGGGGAGATGTACTTCCTATTAAGGGGCTAATGGGGATGTGTCGCTGGATGGGGTCACATTTTCACAACTGGGTTGACTGTAATGGGGTTGCATTTCCAACAGAGTTCCTGATAGACATACTAGAATGGGGTCGCAAATTTGTTGGGATTTTTGGGGTAAGAAAATTCTGGCTAGTGGGATTTAAAAATGGAAAGATTTGCGGTAAAAAAAGTTGCTACAGAAAAAGCTGTAGCGTGGTTGATTTAATATTTACTAGTTGCATTACATTCTGTTTTGAAACTACAATTAAAGGGCGTAACATAAGGTTTATGCATAACCAGAAAGTGACTAAGTTAGGGTCACTAAAATTACATTTACCCAAAAGTGACTAAGATGGGGTCTATAATTGGCCACAAAATAGACTATAAAGGGGTACGGTAGGGGTTTTAAGAGACCAGCAGCACATACCCAGCGAAAATTGACCCAAGCCCAAAAAAGGCAATAAAAACAAGAAAGTTGTAGGGCAATAGCCCCACTATTCCTCCAATGTCCTTGATATAATGGCACAAATTAAAAAGGTTATGGAACCGAACAATCATATAGCATGTGTTATTAATCACATGTAAGAGAAAAATACTTACAAGGAGCATAAAACATGACTAAAACGGATGGATTACTGCCAATAAAATCATCAAAAGTGCTGTCGGACAGATGAACAACCTCACTGGGTTCATCTTTCCACTCATCTTCTTTCAGGGGAGGAGTGGAAGGTGATGGACTGAAAAGAGCAGTTGTTAAGAATTCATTAAACATTGCTAAGGTATTAACAAAAATCACAACATGAAAACAACACAAAACTCACTTTCTCATCCACTCCACAATTGAGCTTTTATCATGTTTCCCTTGATAGCGATACTTTTCCTCACCATCCCTGCGTTAGTTAAATTTGCAAGACAAAATGATTTCACAACATTCAATTAATTTACAATAGCCACTACTGCAAAAATTAGAGGAAATTATTAAAGTAAGAGCATGTCATAAGTTAGCAGTCTGGGCCCAGTTGTTCAAAATGTGGATAGTGCTATCCACTGGATAACTCAATTGGTTTTGCCAGTGTTTATCCACTGGATAAATCACTATCCAGTGGATAGCATTATCCACCTTTTGAACAACTGAAGCCTGAATAACACAAGCATAACTTTTTTTGAGTCAAATTTTTGCATTTAGTACATGCCTTATTTTCCAGAATAACAATTTGAGATCAAAAGAAAGATATGAAATTAATTTTAAAAGAAATAGCCATCAATGATAACTTTTGTCTATTTTTCTGAGGCAAGGTGCATGAACATTTCAGCCAATTAAAATAACAGATGTACATCTGCATCCACAGGAGATGGTTAAAAAGCAGTCTCAGTAACAAAAACGATGTCTAAGAGACAAGCTGCATCAGTCTTTTTCCCTCCCTATCGATTTTACAGACATAATATTATTTTAACAGTGAGACCAAAAGTGTCATATCACCCTTTAATTTGTATGCAAAAACTGCATGGAAACGGACAGAAATATTGACCTCTCTTTCCTCTCAAATATATATATTTTAAATATCACATTTTGGGATGGTTTTTCAGACACAGTGGTGTAGTGATTAGCACTTTAGATTCCCAGCCGCAGGGTCGCTGGTACAAGGTCAAGCTCAGTCATTGTGTTGTTTACTTAGACAAGACCCTTTGCTGCACACTGTTCTCTCTCGAGCCAGGTGTATTGACCAGCATCCATGCTACTTGAAATTGGGATAAGCTAGCTCCAGTTGTGTGAGCCCCATTGGCTTGTGCATGACTTTACCTACAGATATTAGCTGCTCTTTTAACTGCTTGAAATTGCTAGAAATTCTTTTTAAGTCCCCTAGTTAAGAGTGAATAATCAACTATCCTTACTCAAAATAAATTAGGGTTGGAAATCCAGTGATATTGAACTTTTGTCTTACAGTGTAGCCTTCATAAGTGTCCACATCCATTCCAGCCATAACCTTATAGAAAACATAATGTTCATAGAATCAAAAATATAAATAAATAATTTAGGTATTATCTTGGCTTGGCCAACAAGGAATAATATTATAAATCATTAGTCTTCTTTTCCGGTAGCCTTAAAACATAAATTTGCTTTTATACATGTCCCATTAACAAAAAGTTACCATTATAAATTGTGTCTTTTCTGGGTTAAACAAATTAAACTGGAGAAAACAGAATGCCACAACCAATGAAGTACAGCTTAAGAACAGATCGTTAATAAGATTTAATAATTATTTATTCTCTTGGCAACTGAATCGAGAAGTGCAGGAGAGGCTTTGATGAAGGGGCTATTGAATACGGGCTGCAAAACTGGCCAAACTACAAATTGCCCTACACTGTTTGAGACATAAACATGTAATAAAACTCACAGCTTCACCCTTAAGTTCAGTGGCTGCCAAGGCAAAATCTGGTTTTAGCTTTTTGCAATAGCCACACCCTAGAAAAAAAATTGAGTCATATTACCAGCAATCTTTAGTGCAAATTAAAGTAATGTTACACACTGAAACAATGTAAGAGTTCATCTAGGAATTGTCAATAAACCACAGGGTTTTAAACTAACAGGTTTTATAAGGTTAAATGCAATTCAAATTAGTTAACAACTAGGAGCAAGTGTACTCAGGGCTTAGCATAGCATGGGCGTTATGGGTGTGGTCTGCTTGTGGGCGATTAGTGTTCCAACATTTGCCAGTGTTGCATTACTGTTCTGGGTGTGATGTCAGAGCGTTCTGGCTTCAATTGGATCAGCGTTATTCTGATGCCATCTATGCGTGTGCCTTTGCATTTGCTCACAGTTTTACTGTGCTCAGCACATGAGACGTTTTGTATAACTCGTATTTTCCCTCCTCCCTTCCCTACTATTCCCTTTGTAGGATGATTACATGTTAACTACATAGTAGGTTCTCAACTGTTCATCCAGTTTAATGTGACAGGTTTTAGGGCTGGGGCTGCAGGTAGGGCAGGCCTTTGGGTGTTCTACCAAGCTTCATGTATGCCTTGTCGTTAAATACTAATATCTTTTTCCTTCAACCTGCAGGCCTTGAATAGCTGCAGATAGCAGCTGCCTGCTGGTTGTTAAGTTTAGCATGCAATATTATTCTGCTCTTTATTCAGTGATTACAGTGACTTTAATGCCAGATGAGTTGACTTGTCAATTAGGGCCCGTTCGGTGGTGAAGGGGTTAATGACTGAAACTGGCTAAATCAACTCACAAGGGGCATAGAACATCACCATGATAGGCTTCTTCTCTTTTGACGTCAGCTTTTCAAAATCCTAATAAAAAACAACATTATTACTTTAATCCTTAACTTTTTTGTTGTCATTTTCTTAAAGTAACACATCTCATTATCTTCCACTTTTATGAATAACAACCCCCTAAAGACTTCTATTTCAAAAGATAACTCAAGATCTTTCTCAAAGAGCACTAATGCAACTGAAAATCATTGACTTCACGAGCAACCAACTAGCTGGATTATCAACAGTGTTATCAGGGTTGGTGAGATACTCTATCACAATGTTGGTTAGCAAATAAATTCTTTCCACTTCCACCTGCTCCTTGCTAAGAGTAGGTGTAGCTCAGTTGGTTAGTGTGCGACTTTTGGAGCAAGAAGTTCTCCCCAGTTGATCCTCAGAGACTTCCGGTCTGTTTCAACTTTCCTCTGATCCGTATAGCTATCGCTTTGAATATTCATAAAAAACTGAGCACTGACAGAGGGATGGCCGGGTAAAGGGCACGCTGTCGGCTTCCATTGACACCAGTTTTGTAACTTAAGGAACTGACCAAGTTAAATAAAGTGCCTTTAGCTTTACCTCCAAATTTAAAAATTAGTCAACTAGCGGTCAACTTCAAAACCACTCTGTAAAATGAGGTATCTAAACAAGTTTCTTAATTCTTACTAACCTTTGAAGTTTTGATATGTTTGATATCTTCAGTGCCGTCCTCCTCTTCCCAAGGCATCTCACCAGTGGGGTCATTGAGAAAATTTAAAATTGACTGAAATAATTATATACCAATAAACAAGTTCAAAAATAAAGACACAGTAAATGCCACTTTGCTTTTTGAGAGAAAACTTTTATGAAACTTCCAAGGAAAGTGAAAAATTATTTGAAAAGAACTCCAAATAGTAGGAATTGAATTAAATGCAATAAGGAAAAACAGCGATCTACAGTACCTGCAAAGATAAATGATTATATGTGGAAAAAGACACGAGTCAATGAAAGTGCTTTTGAGGTGAGGAATAAAGCAAAATAAAACAAACTCTAATTTCTCATCTTAAATTCATCTAGGTTTTAACAGGAACAACAACCAGTTTATTAGCAGCAAGATAGAAAGTTCAAAATAACAATTGACCACTACCTAAACTGGAGCACCAAAGATTAAAACAAAAAATAAGAAGAATTGGAAAACAAATATTATTAGTATTATTTAATATTAAATATGCTACTGATTCCCCAAGGGAATACTTTAAACTATGTTTTTTAATAATACCTTCACTGCATGTTTTCTATCATAATCTTTATTAAAGTTTCCATCCCTGCAGAGGAAATAAGGAAAATTACTTAAACTTAAGCCATGGCTCCTAAGTCGAGCGAGACTCAATAAATTTTATCCTGTCTAATGCCGAACAATTTTACTCGTCAATGGTGGGTTGTTTAATTGTTTGTCAATGGATTGAGAAACAGGAGATGACCGAAACACAATGTAATTCTAAGCAATGCTCTTCAGGACTTGTACAAGAAAGTAGTTTTTTAAATGATTATATACGAAGAAAGTAATTAGCACTCCCAAAGGCATCTTCAATTTAAAGAAACAACCACACATAGGTCAGTCATGGTGATTTACTAGTCAGACAAAGCAATAGAACCAGGACATCTTGGACTAGCATTTTAACAGTACTGATAGATTGATATTTAAACAAAATTATGTGCGTCATGGATGTATGACCAGTAATCTGCAAAAAATGCAGACTGAATACCAAAGTCTGTACTGCAAAAAAAACCATACTATTCCAAAAAGAACTCCAACATAGTAAAATACATGATTGATTCTAAACGCTAACCCATAGTTTATCACAAAGCCAAGCAAAATAAAATCTGAAAGTCAGAACAGTGTTTACATGCTTATGATTGGTCAAAGTTTCATTTGGTCGCAGGAAGCACGAACTGTTTTCATGAAGGGAGTCCCAGCGACTTGCAAATTTAAACCAGTTTGATTTTGTGGGACCAGTCATAGGGACCAAATTCAGTCCCCGCTATCTGATTTTTCGGCAAAACTGGCCATTTCACACAAAGGGATTTGGTCCCTGGGATTTGTTACAGGGACTAGTCCCCTCATGTGTGCTGACCTTTAGACTACCAAGGGATTCTACGCATTCACAGCCTTACTTGTAATGTTTTAGCACCAACGGCTCAGGTGAAACTTTAAGTTTCTTACATAATTTTTTGGTATCTTTACTTCCCCTGTAAAGAAATAAAACAAAAATAAAATCAACCCATGGCTTTGGGCTTATAAAAAAACCCTCCAAAGGGGTGTTTGCTTTGACAGCTTTTCCCACTAGTCTTTATCCCAAGGAGGACCCCTTAAATTGAAACTCAATTAACCCATTGACTCCTAGGAGTGAGTCTTCATAGATTTTGCTGTCAGAGCTGTCAGATGCAAAGACGATTTTACTCATCAATGATAGGGGGGTCGGGATTCAATGGGTTAACAATCTCTTCACCCACTCAATAATTATCTCCCCTTTAACTCCTAGGAGTGCGACTTGATAGATTTCGCTCTGTCTAATGCCAGATGATTTTACTTGTCAGTGGGTCAAGGTTCACACTTCAAAAAGGTTGACAATCAAATATAGTTTGTAGAATTTTGTTCAAATGAAACTGAAAAATTAAAGTTACAATATTCAATGAGACCAAAAGTGAGTATATGAAAAGTACTTTATTTATTATCAAGTGTCTAATCATTCTAGCACTGCAGCACTAATCGGGGGACACTGTAAACTGAAATGAAATCAACAAATTGATGCAAATCAAATCATATTGGTTTTTGAGGAGAGGGGAAAACCAGAGTACCCGGAGAAAAACGTCTCGTGCAGAGTAGAGAACCAACAAACTCAACCCACATATGACGCCGAGTCTGGGGATTGAGCCCGGGACACATTGGTGGGAAGTGGGTGCTCTCACCACTATGCCAGCCCTGCACCCCACAAGACATAAAACACATATAAAGACATGAGGAGAGTCAAATGTCGGGTCTTTGAATTGTAACTACCAAAATTCTCCTAACCAGAGGAGCATCCACCAAGCTATATCTGAGTCAGAGAGTCCCTTTATGTGGACAGATGTCTACAACAAAAGCACGAACACCGGTATACAGTGATTAGCAATACTGGTAAACCCACCCCTTAGATTTCTTAATAGAAGGAAAAGCCTCAAAAGTTCTGTGCACAGCCAGAACTAAGTTAGAACATGAAGACTCCAACACTTAATTCCTTCAATCAAGGAAATTATCTGGGTAGTATTTTCTCCCTTTCCTTTTTTTCTTTTTTTTCCTAGCATAACACTGGGCATAAGCCATCGAGGGACGAACTATACATGATATAAAAATAATTTATTAGCTTTAATTTGTTCTGCTTACCCGCAATTTACATAAGCTATTGTTGCCTTCCCTTTTATTTCTTCAGCAACATCCACTAGAACTTCAAATTTACTTGAAGCGTCGCGATCTAGAATTTTTTAAAAGAATAATACAATTAGGTCAGTATCTAGAGTAAAAAGAATATTATGTCGTATTTGCATTAGGCTGCTATTGCTTTTGACAACCACTCAAATCAAAGCAGCTTTTAATCTCAGTAGAGGTTAAATTTGTGTTGCAAATTATTGATTGGCAATTAATAAATAAACAATATCCCATACAATTTTTTTAGCCAATTAGAGGCAAGGGCAAAACTAATGCTGTAACTTGCCTGAAATAATGGGTGCTTTCTATTATGCCTTACCATCAGGTCGGAAACCAGTGGAACTAACCAAGGAAAAATGGAACAAAATTTTTCATCAAAAGTCAATTTCCAACTGAACTGAAGGGTTCCATTTACATTTTGACCAAGATTTCTGTTACATCACAGTGAAGTGGGACTGGAAACGATAATTTTCGTAAACGGAACGACACGTTCGGTCAGTCCGGACCGACCAGTCAAAGAGGACCACCTCCAGAGGTAGTCCCAAATATTCCGGTCGGACCGACCCGAAATGGACCTTTTCATTTGACTTCAGCCTGAAATTTCCGGAAATTTTGGCTAAATGGAAAGCACCCAATGAGTGTTATGATCCACCCATTTAATTATCTGGATGTTGTGAAATTGGCCAGTAAAAAATTGTTTCACTTTTTGTCTTTTTTTTCTGTGCTTACCTCTAAAGGGTCCCACCTGGAAATTGCAAACAAACTTATCTCTCTGAAAAATATTCAAAGGCCTTTTTCTTGACGTGGTTTCTTCTTTTTTAAGTTGACAAACGAACTGAATAATTATTTGCATACTAATTTCAGAGTGAGTAAACGTTTTGTTTCCAAAAGCAAGCTGAACACATAAATAATGGACAAATGTCGATCTGAAACGCAAAACATTTTTTAAACACAGAATATTCCTTTCAAAAAGCAGTTAACCGCACGAGAAAGGAAGCGATTTGGCAAAAACAATGGTTCAATCACTCCATTTCACTCTTTATATATGTACTGTATGTGTCACGTAAGATCCACACTCACCGCTCTTTGCAAACAAGACTAGTAAATTGGTATGGGTCCTTTGTAATTTCTTGAATGGTTTTATATCATTTACTTCCACGATTGAACTTCTGTCAAGCTTCTTCTTCCCTTGGAAGGATGAACCTACGAACTATTGAATCGAAACCATCAACAGGTTTCAGTAATTTTAAAATGAGCAATAAAAGCTGGAGGCATTGTGTTTCTTTTCTGGACTTGCCAGTCCATTTTCGAAAAGCAAGGTCGTAAAAATAAAGTTATACTTACAAGAATAAGAAGCCACGACCTTATTAGCCATGCCTTCCTACCAGCCATGTTTATGGTCCCAACAAAAATTTATAATTCCCGCATGTACACTTTTTTTACCGTACAAAATCTGTTTGTGCCACGTGTGTTACACGCAAATCAGTGGATCCCAGGACAAGTGGCACAAGTTTCTCATTGGTTAATTTGAACAACAGCCTCATTGCAAACCAATTAAATTATTTCTTTTATTTGAAAAGAAAGGTCACAAATTCTCAACAAAGATATTAACAAAGACATTAAATAAACAGATTGTTAAATGGTGCATTTTCTTTGACTATCCAATCAGCATCTTCAACATATTGAGCCAAGCAAGTTTTCCAACATGGCGGACGAGAAGGACAGTTTAGTGGGAAGCACTGTTCGTTCCGCTTCTTACAACGTTATTCTACAAGTTACTTTTAGGATTCTTACCTTTGTAATGAACGGCATTCTTCTGCGTTACACCACGAAGGACATGATCGGAATTGTAAACGTTCGACTGATGCTTCTTAATCAAACTATTGTCTTTGTTGCTCGCGAAGCTTTCCGCAAAGCTTGCCTCAGCAAAACATCCGAGAAGAATTGGCCCCAAGTGATCAACCTTCTATGGTGTGTGTTCCCAATAGGAGTGGCCTTATCTGTCGTTCTAGGTTATGTGTGGCTGTTTTACCTTGAAGCACCAGATCCAGGGAAAATACCAAACTATCCACTTGCAGTTGTGGTCTTTGCGGCTTGTGGCTCAGTTGAACTCTTATCCGAGCAACTTTGGGTCGTGGCTCAAGCTTTCGTGTTTTTGCGCCTTAAAGTTACCATAGAAGGCATTGCAAACTTTGCAAAATGTGTTATTACACTTTTCCTAGTGATGTTTGTATCAGATCTTGGGATTATCTCATTTTGCCTGGCACAAATGGCTTTCTCAACTTTATCCATGCTGCTCTATTATATTTACTTTTTATATCTCATTCAGCGTTCCCCTAAAGACAAAGGTTCGGTTGAATTTGATTTCCCACTCAAAACTGTGCGTGATTTTTTCCCACACCCAATACGAGGCAAAAGTTTCATCAGCTGGGGACTGGCTAATCTCACTTGGAGCTTTTTCAAGCAATCCTTCTTGAAAAAGATCTTAACAGAGGGTGAACGCTACATCATGACACTGTTTAAGGTGTTAACCTTTTCCCAACAAGGTATCTATGATGTTATCAACAACCTTGGTTCACTTGTGGCAAGATGCGTTTTTATGCCAATTGAAGAAAGTTACTATACATTCTTTGCTCACACCTTAGTAAGGGGAAGCAGTGCTGATCAGCAAGCAGAGAAATCAGCAAAAACTGCATCTGAGACTCTGGAAGTTGTTCTTAAGTTTGTAGTCTTGGTTGGGATGACATTTTTAGTGTTTGGATACAGCTATTCCTTCTTGCTATTGGACATTTATGGTGGATCAACTCTCAGCAGTGGAGAAGGTAATTAATAACTTTCCTGTCAATTATCGTAGATTTTTTAGAGAAAATGGAAAATTCATATAATGGAGGGTTAGGTGTGCATTGAAGATAACCAACTACAGACATAACAGAATGTTACTATTTTAATCACACACCAGAAACTAACCAACATGAACAAAAATTAAACTTGCAAATCTAAACATGAATGGCAGTGTAGATATGCGTACTAGGAAGTGGCTTTTCCAAGACACAGTTAACTTTTCGGTGAGTGCCTAGCTTCTGCCCTGGACCTAGGGCTTACAGACAAAGTGTGTCCTGGAGGATTAGGGTGGCCCCAATGACTGCAGAGGCCTGCATTCCTTCTAACACATCCAGAATTGAGACAACACAGATGATGGAACTTAAAAGTCTCATCATCTGTGTTGTCTCAATGCTTCTATCCCATGAGATCTCCACATTCTCATCTTCTGACACCCTCACCCCATCCGGGATCTTCTTATAGAGCACATCAGCACAGTGCACACCATACTTCTGACATAGCTTCCAGTAGACACTCACCCTTATCCGATCATGCCACTGCCATGATCGCTCAATGACAACCCTCATAAACTTCCCATGCAACCTATTCTCCTGAAATGTCTCCTTCCTTGCTTTCTCTATCCACACCTTGTACTCATTTTTCATTTCTCCCACCTACAATGTGTTTCCAACCACCTTCAACCATCCACTTGTCCCTCCAAACAGACCAATTTCCTACTCCTTCACACAATCATACACACTGATCAATCTCCTCCCACCATCCTTCCTCTTCTTGTTCAATCTCACTACACTCCCAGTCTTGTGGGACACCCCAAACCTCTTCATCATCTTCATACCCATTGTCCTCAGTTCCTTATCACTCCAATGCAAAATCACTGTGCTGTACCTCACCACACCTATAGCACATACATTAGTAGTAGTAGGCATCCTTCTGTCTCGGGAGACAATGGTTGCGCCCTGTCTTGTCAAATCAGTCTGGTTGAGAGCAGCGTCTGGAATGGCTCAGCAGACCTATCCTGGCATGACAGTCCTTGCCACAAGTGAGGCAAATGAAATCGGACGGCTGGTCTGAGGTCTGGCTCTGCTGTCTCTGTTTCCTCTGTTCCCTTTTATTCTCCAGCTGGAGGTTCCTCTTTTCCTCCCCTCTCCTGACTCCCTCATGTACAGTGTGGTGCCAGCATCTGCGGTCAGCTGCTGCGAGTTCCCAACTGTTCGGGTCAATGTCTGTCAACTTCATGTCTCTTTTGCAGACATCTTTGAAGCGTAGCATTGGGCGACCTGCTGGGCGGCGTCCTAAGGCTAGCTGGCCGTACAGGATGTCCTTGGGGATGCGTCCATCTTCCATGCGGTGCACATGTCCGAGCCAACGCATCCGACGCTGGCAAAGCATGAGGTGCATGCTGAGGGAGCCTGCTTTCTCCAGCACTGCAGTGTTGGTGATTTTATCCTGCCATGTAATGCCCAGGATACGTCGGAGGCAGCGGAGGTGGAAGCTTTCCAGGCGATTCTCCTGTCTGGCGTATGTGGTCCAGGATTCACTGCTGTATAGCAGGGTACTGAGGACGCACGCCTGATACACTTTGAGCTTGGTGTTTTCAGTCAACTGGTTGTTGCTCCACACTCTCTTATTCAACTTCCCCATGACGGCAGCGGCTTTGGCGATGCACTTGGAGATTTCGGCATCGAGTGACAGGTTGTTGGCAACTGTTGAACCCAGGTACGTGAAGTGGTCAGTGACCTCAAGCTCCTCGTTGTCGATGCTGATCGATGGTGGTGCAGGGACATCCTGGACCATGACGTTGGTTTTCTTGATGCTGATGGTCAGCCCAAACTGCTTGCAGGCATGGGCGAACCTGTCCATCAGTCGCTGGAGGACTTCTGTGTGTGAGGCCAGGGCAGCATCGTCGGCAAACAGCATCTCTCTAATGAGAACTGTGCGGACCTTGGTCTTGGCTCTCAAGCGGGACAGGTTGAACAGCTTCCCGTCGCTTCTGGTATGCAGATGGATGCCCTCTTCAGACTCACCAAATGCAAACTTCAGCATCAAGGAAAAGAACATTCCAAACAGTGTTGCCGCAAGTACACAGCCCTGCTTCACACCACTTTTGATCGTGAATGGTTCCGATGATGCGCCATTAAAGCTGACAGTGCCCTTCATGTCGTCGTGGAAGGAGGCAGTGATGCTGAGCAACTGAGGGGGGCAGCCAATCTTCTTCAGCAGCTGGAACAGGCCTCTTCTGCTCACGAAGTCGAAAGCCTTGGTGAGGTCTATAAATGCCATGTAGAGTGGCATTTGTTGCTCGCGGCATTTCTCCTGGAGCTGGCGTACAGAGAAAATCATGTCGACAGCGCATACATTAACACCCAAATCAAAATTCCCACCATACACCTTTGACCTCGCCACCAGTTTCATCCTCCTCAAATATCCTGCTTGACTCCTTTTGCATAATATCCTCACCCTCTAACACACCAAAGTACTTATACCCATTCTTGTCAACTTCACCCATCACCTCACCACCCAGCAAAACAATAGGCCTTTTGCAACTAACGATCACATGGTACAAAATCCGCCATGCTGGAGGGCAAGCTCATTATTATTACCCCACTGGGACATTAAAACAAAGAGACGTGAACCAGTCAAGCTTGACTTGCCTTTGTTTTAATGTCCCAGTGGGGAAATAATAATGAGCTTGCCCTCCAGCATGGCGGATTTTGTACCATGTGATCGTTAGTTGCAAAAGGCCTATTCCTTCACAACAAACCTTCAGCTCCTTCTGTTCCACCTGATTGAGCTACACCCTTAGCAATTCAGTTTCTGGCCGCAAGGAAGGGTGATTTATGGCAACAAGAAACCCTTTACCATTAACTATCTAATATGTTTCATTATGTTAGGTCCATCACTGCTACGATGGTATTGCTTGTATGTATTGATCATTGCTGTCAATGGCATGACAGAGTGCTTTATGTTTGCAACCATGAGCAAGGAAGATGTTGATTCATATAATTACAAAATGATGATGTTCTCAGTGCTGTTCTTAGGAGCTTCCTGGTATCTCACTGTTCTTGGAAGTGTGGGCTTTGTTATAGCCAACTGTTTGAACATGCTGCTCCGAATATACCATAGGTATGAGTAAAAGGAAGCATGTGTGTGTGTTTTAAGACGGAATCCACCAGAATTTCGAGTAATAAGTGGACAAAAACCCAGTACCAAGATTATATACATTGTACTGCAAACACTGGATGACTGTTTTAAATTATCTTCTCAAAAAAATCATTTCTAGTAACACCAGATGTCAAAAACAACTGTTGAACTTTGTAAGAAACAGTTGAAAGTACTGGTGAAATGAAACTGAGGATGAAATTTTACCTGTGTTTGCACAATTTCTCAGAACTTTGAAATTTAATTTTTTTTTGTTCCCATGGAAATTGACTGTCAGTTTTCAGTGTTATTTCAGGCATTTATTCATAGCTTTAGCTTTAAGGAAAGGATTTTCTATTGGATTTCGTCTTAAAATTCTTTAACTATTACAGTAGAAGGTTTACCTTCAGAGCAGGTTTCTAGAAGAATTGGGAGCTTTGTACCTTTGAGATACTGCAGTTATCAACATTTAGTATCAATACTTCAGAAGTGAATGGTGATTTTGTCAGTTTTGATAGGTTCCCTTGGAGGTGAACCAAATTATGAGACAAGTAATTACCGGCAATTGACCCAATTATTATTACAAAGCTTGTTGATCAATTCCATGGAACTAACGAAAGAGTGGATTATTTTTTGTTTCAGTGTTAAATTTATCCATAACTATTTCAAGTCAACCCCTAATCGCAAACCTTTATGTGGCCTCGTACCATCACACTTGGTAATTGCAGGCTTTGTTGTGTCTTGGCTTGTGACTACCACGTCAGAAACAAGACTGTGCTGTAATCATGGATGGCATTATCGCATTCTACATATTGCAATTGGTGGAGTTTGTCTACTGATAGTTGCAGGATTTGTTTTCATAAAAGAGAAGACGCTTGTGAATTTTGTGTTGCAGCATTGGTTTGGAATAAGAAAAAAGAAAGAGGAGTAAGAATACACCAAGGGATTTCCACCCACTGATGACTGAAGAGCCATTTATTTTTTGCTGGTAAATGTGTTTCATGTGCAGAACTTTATTGCTGCTCGGAATTTGGTGTGGTTTAACACAATAGCGAAATGACAAATTTGAAATAACTCAATTGTGATGGTCTCAGATATTGTAAGATATTGTAAGGTGCCTACTATTGTTATTGCGCACACGTTCTGCGCATCTCGAGATACTCTGATTTCCTATGGGTGGTGCTTATGAACACAGGGAAATTTTTTGGCGGTTCAAAACTATGGAGAGAAAGCAGAACTTAGAGAGTGCTCTTGGTATCCAAAATGAAAATTGGGGATAACCATGCATTTTTCAGAGATATCTGAGCTTCAATTTGGAAAAGAATGCCATACATTGCTTTTTATTTTAAAGCTTTTTACAAATATTGTTGATTAATTATCTTCAAAAAATGTGTGGTTACCCCCAATTTTCTTTTTGGATTTCAACAACACTTGTTAAGATCTGCTTTTCCTGCTTATTCAGTAAACCGCACAAAAATACCTTTGAACTAGTAGGCACCGTCCTTAAACTATTAAAAGCGGAAGTGAAATGTTTAGAAAATATATTGTCCTTTGAACTGAGAGATTTTCACCTAGAGATTAAATGCCAAGTTTTAGTCCCCTTGTACAATCCAGTATGATCTATTCTCTGTGAATGGTTTGATGAAGGCCAAAGTGTCACCGTCTTCCAAAATACCTTAACCTCTTATTTTTCTGTGCGGAAGCCAAATTAAGGCAGCCTCGATCAGCCAGGGTGTAGCTATCTGTTTCGCGCATGCTCAATCCAACCGCTGTGGAACCAAAACTGCTGTCACATAATATAAGAAAATCACTTTCCGCCAACAAAAAATGGTCAACCAGCATGGCAATGATTCCGTCAGTAAACAAGCCAGTGTCATTCGTGGTGGTGTTGTATCCATCTTCCGGAGAGGCATTTGTGCGATTCAAGCAGAAAGCCGTAAGATTGAATATTTCAACATTGTAGCAAACGAGTGTTGTGTTACTGCTGTCTGTGTAGTTGCAGACCGCAGTGAAGTTCACGTCTGTCGTGTTGAAAAGGATATCAAGGTGTAGAATTGTTAAATTTGAAGTTATGACCTTGCGAGGGAAACTTCTCTGCACTAATTGTCTCACGCGCGTATTGTCCGTGGACACAAACCACCGAACATTGGATGAATTGTTTTTCTCCCTCGCAAAGATCGCATTTTCAATCTTGCGCGCACATTCAAAGAAGTTCAAAAGATGTGAAATATTTTTTGAATTAGGGCTTCTTTCATTGTCCGACGCGAAATAATCAAATTGATCATCCCCTGTTCGTATATGTATGCCAATTACCGGCCCGGCATCAAACCTGAGCTGTTTTTTCATTTCGTCCAGTTTCCTTGTCACAGCCTCGGATTTGGAAAACAAAAAATGGAATGCGCACCCGATAAGATTGTACCTTGGCGCGTTGGAAGTCAGCGGCTTTATTCCTAATTGTTTTGCACGTTTCATGAGGTACGGATTCAGCGTAAGCCCCCCTTCAGCAAAATACCATATTGTAGTTATTTCCTCAACTGGCCAATCAAAATAATTTTCCAAGTCGGTCGAAGTGAGCCACTTTTTGAAGTGACTACTGTCCTGAATAATCCATCCCTCTGCCTCTCTAATATCAGTCTTCGTTGTTCCCCAGTAATGTTTTCTTATTGGTAATCCAGTGCACACATCAGTAGGCTTCGAATAATTCCATTGGATGTTTCGCGGGAGTAGATGGTTTTCTATCGGTTCAGGCGCACGCCAGTCAATCAAAAAAGCTCTGTCGATCAGAACTGACAGATAAAACAGAGATACAACTGCTCGTAGTCGATTTCCATAACCACAGCATCCTTGTCTCGTACCGGGACATAAATAAACCAAATATTTTTCTTGACGGCGTCGGCTCAAAATGTCTTCATGAAGTTTACGGTAATTTTTCTGCCATCCCGTGCCACATATCTCCTGTGACTTCCTTTGAGTCCAGTTGTCAAAGTTAAACTTCTCCCTTGGAGTCGAGGTATTTTGCGAAGCCGTTTGTTTGACCTTAAGTTCTGAGTTTGCGATAACAACGGGTTTTTCAGCGTCGCTTCTAACAATTTTTCTTGTCCGTCTGTTATTTGTGTTATCGTTCCTTTCTAGTGAACTGCTGTTTGTATTTACGGGGTGTCTTGCTATGTTGCTATTTACTTCTTCCATGTGATAACGATCCTTGCCGAAATACTGAATGATAGTGTCAGCTCTCAAGTTCACAAAATGACCTATTGATAAGAAGAAAACAGATTGTAATGTGCTATCCATTCATTCATTCACTCACTCACTCGCTCGCTCGCTCCCTCACTCACTCACTCACTCATGCATTTATTTGTTCATTCATACTTTTCACTCGTTTTCTTTCCAGTCTTTCTCGTCGTCGGCAGTCCAGTCGTGGTCGATGGTGACTGTAAGTGATGCTCAAAGGGCTTGACATGCATCCAGTCTTCCAAGTGGCCTGTGGTACTGTGATTGTCTGTTTTTAAACAAGTTAGCGCTCTTCCCTATTCAGATCTTTCTCTTCAAACGACGTCAAAGTCAAGATTTGTCTCTTCAACAAACTCAAACGGCAATGAACCAATCTGAATTTATAGCAAACTTGTTCAGCGCTCACCTATCAAGAAGAAGCGTGCTCCAAAAGTTCGAAAATTGCGCAATGAGCATCTTTTTGGTTAATTTGCTTTCATTACTCGTTTCGCTTTGCGCTTGCACATTACAAATTAACAACAAGTGATTCATTAACTTTTCGCTGCCATAGTCTTTTACACTATGCCTTTTACAAAAATAGTTGGGCAAATCGGGATTTTATAATTTGACACACTAGGAGAAAAACTTCATGAACCTAACTTTCCGTCAGTTTCATTTTTGCCGGGGTTCTGAAGTTGAATGCCTTCCTTCCAGACCTAGTTAGTGAATTGAAAAGAGGGGGAAAAAAGGCAAAAAAATAGCGATTATGCTCTCATCTCTTTCATTTAAGTTCGTTTATACCTGCTAAATCAGATGTTTTCTAACTAAAAAGAGTCCAAAAACAATTGAAAATGAAATAGACAGGACATTTTAAAGAACTCAGATGACTTTGTGCAGTGTGCAATGGAATTAAATTTGGTCCTCCTAAGTGTAAGAGAAAATCCAGTAGCTGAGTTGCTGGTTTGTAGCCGAGTGGATTTTTGGAACCCGCTGCATCCGTAAGAAAATTCTGGGCCTTTACTATTAGGAATTATTTCGCTCCGTGATAACTGGATCTGGTTCTCACCTCTTATAGCAATTCTATGTGTAGTGCCAATGTAGTATAGTATTATTAACACAACAATAAAAATCAGACCAAAAAATGGAATGAATTCTCGGCGACGTGCAATCATTCTTAGATTTATGGTTCTCTCGTTAATTCACCTCGGTCTGGGTTCCTATAATAAGAACAGAATATGAGATTTTGCATTCTACAAGTGTGCGCATTTAGAACTGAGGTAATGGAGTGTTAATGTACAGGGTGGGCTGTGTGAGTAACAAATTATTATTACTGTCAACTGAACGCTTGTGCATTCACACTATAAGGGCGCTTTCCTTTTGTCTGAACCGGCCGGCTAGACCTGTCATTTTGCACAGAAAATGCAACAGTTTGAAGGAACACTTGCATTATTATCCCTCGCGTTCTTCTACAGGATTACAAATCATCCTCGAATTGCGTTAATTTGAAGGCATTGTACGATTAGTCCTTCCAAATGCCCGGTCTCGCCTTTCAGTTCCATAGGGCAACAGTGGTAAAAACGGACTTAACTGATTAGAGTGTAACGTGAATTGCAAAGTATATGGGGTAGATACTTAGCACTTCACATTACACTCTAATCAGTTAAGTCTGTTCAAATATAAGTGCTACACGGCCAACGTTTGCAAAAACGTAATCCTTGCTTGTACTCGTACATGTTAATTGCCGTGACTCTTCAGTTCCCACGGCCTGCTCCCGTCTGACCCCTGTAGCTGAGTCGGTAGAGCAGCGGTGATCTAACCGGAAGGTCGTGGGTTCAATTCCCACCCTGGTCAGAGTTTTTCTCTGTCCTTGTGTGGGTCCATTTCTATCAGTAGACCTCAGTAAGGCTAACGCTCACATGGTTCATACGGGGTAGATACTTAGCACTTCACATTACACTCTAATCAGTTAAATCTGTTCAAATATAAGTGCTACAGGGCCAACGTTTGCAAAAACGTAATCCTTACTTGTAGTGGTAAAAACGGCCTTGTTCCTTGGAATTTCACTTATGTAAAAGTAATTTTTGCCGGCAGAATTTATACAATGATGACATGTATTCCAAGTGATACGAGTTTACTTTGCGATCCAATGGCTCGTTTACTG
>OX421451.1:2841232-2848732 GCA_949126865.1 Montipora capitata
ATTGTCACTTTTGCAGTAAGGCAATACAATATGGCCCGATTCAGACGCTGCACTTTTCATGAGCCAAACGTTATACATTGATTAAGTACATGAAAAGTTCGGCGTTTGAATCAATTAAGAATAGCTATTTCAATTTGGAATGGCTCAGGCGTTCTTTTCACCTGGCCTAGACGGGAATTCGGCTTTCGCATGGCCGTGGATCGGCTTTGATTTCAGACGTCGAACATTCCATGTGCCGAACTTCATGCATTAACCATGTTTTGCCTTCTACATGAAAATCGCTGACAAAATCAATTGGTTTTCTTGGTAATGGCTTTGGAACTGCTGTGGATCGGCCAATTAAGTTCGACTTCTGAATCAACAGGCGTACTTTTCTCAATTTGTGTCAGTCGAACTCGAATTGAGTTCGGCTCGTGAAAAGTACGCAGTGCAATGTCTGAATCGGGCATAAGGCATCAAATATTATCTGCTCATAGTTCAGTGAACGCTTACCTTTTTGCTTGAGTTGTTGTAAGCATTTCCTTGCTTTGGATCAGCATTTAAAGAGTACACAAACGAAAAACTCGTCAGCACAAATTGTGATCGTTGATTCAAACGTGAATAAAACCGCCGAAAGACCCGCCGAAATCCGCCGAATCCGCCGAAATCGAAATCAGTAAGAGCTGCACCGGTGACTGCTGACCAAAACGGCTCACTAGCTTCCAGTCTGTTCTCTAGTGCTTTATCCAAGATGGCGGAGGATAACGATCTTTCTTTCTTAGCGCGTCGTCCAATCAAAAACGGAAAAACTAGCAAGATTCAGAGTGGCCTCATCGTATTAACCCTCACTAAATTAGGATTTTAATCCTGTAAAAGTGTTGACTTGGAAGGGAGTATAATTTACTCTTAATTAGTGGAGTACAAAATAAGAGGAGTAAATTTTACTACGTTTAGTTTACTCCACCTTTTCACTCCAACTCCTTGAAAACAAAGAATTAACCAGAGGATTCCACAAAAATAAAACAAACCTAATTCCACATCTTAAACTGGCTAAATTTAAATTTACTCTACAAAAATACATAGGAGTAAAATCCTCTTCTACTTTTTTTCTCAAAAAGTATAATTCAAGTTGGGTAAACTTTACTCAGTATCCCGATAAATAGGAGTAAAATTAACTCCAGCACATTATATTACTCTGAAGGGAGAGTAAACTTTACTCTAGCAAAGTCAGTGCATTTGAATATTAACTAGTGAGAGTATAATTTACTCTTGGTGGAGTTAAATTAACTCCTCTTAGGAGTACATATTACTCCACTTTATTTTACTCCAGTTTTTTACTCCAGCACTGGAGTGAAATTAACTCTTTGAAAATAACAGTGTATTTGTTTGTTTTTACCCAACCATTAATTTTCGCGCGATTTTATCGGCTACTTTACGTCACGTGGTGGACAGTTATCCCGCAATAACCCCCGTCTGCGCCGATATTTGTCCTGCGATCATTTCCGTCGAAAAAAAAATCAAAGCCAGCAGAAAAAAGTTTCAACTTTTCATCTTTATTCTTTTACATGAAAGAAAAACAAACTCGTTTTGTAAAGTCAAGTGATATTGACATTAACAAGCTGGTTTCAAGTCCTGCTGCGGAGAGTAGAAAATAGTCAGCGAGATGACGGTGTTGTCAACGTCTTTGAAGGTGAAGAAAGTTGCGAGTACTATGAAGACTTTCAGTCCTATCAGGGTTCGTACGCGTCTTGAAAAGCCTTGAAAACCCTTGAATTTTGAGAGCGCATTTTCAAGGCCTTGAAAATCCTTGAAAATCTCTGCTCTTCATTCCTGGTCCTTGAAAGTCCTTGAATTTTTTCTGACCCGCATTTTTAATCTTTGAAAACTTCAGTGAAAATAATCAGCCACTCAAGTCATTTCATACAAACGTACATTATTTTCACGCATGTACGTTACGGAAAATGAGACCATTTCTATGGGTAAATTCATCGACGTAAATAAAAAAGGGGTCCTTGAAATTTCAAAATTTGGCCCTTGAAAGTCCTTGAAAAGTCCTGGAATTTTTGCTCTGAAAAAGTGTGCGAACCCTGTCCTATGTAAACTGAGTCATTTTATGAAATAGATAATTAATACACAGTGTTTACTGACTGTTAAAAAGGCCCAACCGTTCTAGTCCAGCTTAAGCAACAGTCCACCCTCAACGTGAATCCTTCATGTGCTCCAGACTTTGCACATTCTGGGTTTTTCACGGTTGTAATTTCCTTATTAGCCTTCGCAGTGACAATTAAAATGATTTTGATTTTTTTTCCTGAGACCGACAAGGCACTCTTCTTTTCTTGTCAGGTTTTGAACAATATGACTGCATAACTAAAAGCGCCTTTTTTGGAACGATATTGTTAAAAGAAGACGAGAAGATTATTATCGACAAAAAAGAAAGTGCCGAATTTTTCAACCACCACTTTGTTCACGTCGCTAATGGCGCTCCTCAGTTTTAAAAAAAGGATTATGGCAAGAACTTTTTTAACATTCTAGCATTAAATAAATCCGTGAGCGCTGAGACGAGTCTAACAGAAACTTTAAAATTTTTCAGCTGTTTTAAGCGATTGTGAAAACCGGCTTTCATATATACCTTGTCCCGACAAGGCAAATGTATAGAGAATGCAAAATTCTAGGTGCTTCAAATCTTGCGCAGCATTTGATCGACTCATAGACTACATCTTATCAATGGACATCTTCTTAGCAATGTACTTAGTAGCTGAGAGACATCTCACTGCGCTCTTCAAGTTAATGCCCTCATGCGAATTACGCTATTCTACGCTCGATTCATGACCTTCATCCAAATATAAGCCAAAGTTTGCCAAAAATGAGTGTATCCTTCGCTCGCCTTTCTTCTAACTTTTTATATCTTTGGGTAGGCTATAAGGAAAAGTTTTCATTTAGATTTGAAAAGCCTTAGTTATAGCTTGCCGGATTCATTAAAACAATGAAGAGGCTGTTTGAATCGAAAATCTCCTCTTTGATTGGCTAAGAAGGCTACTCTCTCCTAGCATACAATTAAATATGATATTGAATAAATCTAGAAAACAGATATTATTCAGGTAATATCAAAACATTTTATATTCAAACTCGAGGCTGAGTTCGTTGCCTTTCTACCTGAGAGTGTTCATTTCTCTTGTTATCACGCCGGGCTCTGAAGCTACCCAAAGTACAGCTACTGCTAAGATGGTATAACCATTTTTTTCTTAGTTCAGTACAAGTAAATTCCTCATATTCGGCCCTTTTGCCGGCATATTTTTGTATTTTTAGTTAAGAAACACAATATGGTTTGTGTGATAGTTTACATTAATGTATAAGGTAGGAAGCAATTTAAATATATTTAAAGCGCATAGGGCAGCCATCCCTGTTAGTTTGACTTCATCCGAAGAGACTTGGTTTCAAAACATGCTGACGAGACTACCGAAAACAGGGGAAAGGCAGTGGGGCAATTCTCGTGAAATGTTGCGGGAAATGATCCAGAGATTTCTTTTTGCAATGAAAAGTTTTTGTGATCTTACGAGTTTCGCACGCAATACAATAAAATACGTCAGATTCATTTCTTTTCTATTTGTTTCATCGTATAGCGTGAGTGTATTTCTATTCATGTTGGACAAGCCGGATGTCAAATAGGTAATGCTTGCTGGGAACTTTACTGCTTGGAACACGGAATCCAACCCGATGGGCAGATGCCCAGCGACAAGACGCTTGGTTATGGCGATGACTCCTTCAACACATTTTTCAGTGAGACAGGATCGGGAAAACACGTTCCTCGAGCGATCTTTGTTGATCTGGAGCCAACAGTTGTAGGTGTGTTAGCATAAACTTAAATTACAAATAAACAAGGATTCTTATATTTTCCAAGACCAACTTTATGACTTTCTTTTTTAAAATATTCTTTGAGATACTGTTTTTTATTGTACTAACTTTGTACAGAAATCGTTTTTGACTCCCTCAAAAATTAAACGGTTTTTGACCATAGATGTATTTAAGTCCCTTGATATATTCAGTTTTAACTGAAGTGAGGAATATAATTTGTTGTAATTAAGATTTTAAGTCTACCATAAACCGATCTCAGAGCTGTTTACTTTCGAGATAGGTATCCGTAGAAACCAAAGCGTTGAAAGAAGCATTTACTTTATGTGAATATTTGCAGTGCTGATACGAATAAGTAATTTAAGATGTTTCAATTCAGTTCGGTTCACTGTTCTGTTTAAAACTAATCAGAATTTCTATATATTGTCTTTTTGATGACACCGCCTAGCCTGCGAGAAGGGGAGAGAAACGACCGCCGGAAATACGTCTGCGTTCGCAGGCTAGACACCGCCTGGGTTGTGAGTCAAACCACTGTCGTAATCAGTGCCTTGCTAATTATGCCCTTCTCAAAGCTCTGCGGGTCGAGATTGGAGTCCATGCTTAATCATAAAACCGAATAAGCGGGACACCCAGTAACACCCTCACTTGGCATAGCTTCATATGCATAATAGAAATGACCATGCTGCAATAGAGCGGTTTTCAATTGAGTATCGAAAGTAATTAGCGAATTACTTTGGTTTTGCATCTACTTCACTCAGTGATTGGTTCAAAGTTCTCGCGCCAGTTTTTCAACCAATCAGAAGTGAAACCAAAACCAATCGTGGCTCGTGCGTGCACATTTTCCCGCGCTTTGTGTCGGCTACGTGTAATTACTTCGAGTTTTGATTGGTTTACTGGATTGTCTCCGTCCTTTTTGATTGGCCAAAGTAATTACTTTGGTTTTGGTTTTACGACACTCATTTGAAAACCGCTCTAACACCAATTCCTTCAGTACAATATGCTAATTGATGTAATTAAATATGTGTCATTGCAGATGAGGTCCGGACAGGGACGTATCGTCAATTGTTTCACCCTGAACAACTTGTTACTGGTAAAGAAGACGCTGCTAACAATTATGCTCGCGGGCACTACACTGTCGGCAAAGAGCACATTGACTTAGTCCTAGATAAAACACGGAAAATGGTCAGTCTACTTTTTACTCTAGAGGCGTATCACATTCGATAAACATAACAATAATAGCCCGAGTCCTGGATTATGGACCTCTAAGCCAAATGAGATCTGTAAATTCAAAGCTATGGGGTTTGTGGTCTCTTCTATCTAAAATGACTTTTGGCAATCACAGGTTGCTAAAAGGTATGAAAGCGACATTTACGTGTGACTACTGACTACGAAGACGAGTTGGACTACCAGTGCGAGTTTCCAATGTCAAACTGGTAGCGTTCACATAACTACATTCCCCTCGCTTTTTATCTCTAGGCCGAGGAAGGCTTTAATAAGTTTGGAAGCTCGTTCACCTTCTCCTGGCATATTGTACTCGTAGCCAAATGCGAAAGTCAGTAATGAGCCAAGGGGTACTCAAAGCAAGTCAGTTCATTAGTATCTTGCGCATCATAATTAGGTTTGAGAAGAGCACTGAGCAAAAAATTGAGTGGAGTTAAATCCCAACTATACTACGAATTAATTAGGGAGCTTAGGCACGCGCGTTTTTGAGACGCGGACGGCAACCGGAACGGTGAGCTGTTTTCTCTTTTAACTTGTCTTTTCACAACCATATTTACATTGCTAAGTATCTTTTATCCATTCGAGATGATAAGTATAAAAATCTGGGAGACGCCACAGTCCTGGCACGCGAAATGTTCTCTTCCGGTTGCCCGTCCGCGTCTCAAAAACGCGCGTGCTTAAGCTCCCTATTCACTCTGACGAACTTCTTAATCCATCGACTCCTGAACCTCCCCCATAGTCTCACTCCTAGGAATCATTGTGTTAATTCGCTTTTGACTAGGTCAACGCTCGAAACGTGTGCAACCAATCGCAGAAAAGAGAATGGAAGCAAGTGACAATTGACTCGAATGACTAAAAGAAAAGGAAATGCGAAACATTTTTATGCACTTTAATGAAGCCGCTTCTTGTCATCTGCAGGCTGACCAATGCACTGGTCTTCAAGGATTTCTAATCTTCCACTCCTTTGGGGGTGGTACAGGGTCAGGTTTTACCTCTTTGCTAATGGAACGCCTCTCTGTTGACTACGGCAAGAAATCCAAGCTGCAGTTTGCGATCTATCCGGCTCCTCAGGTGTCCACGGCCGTAGTGGAACCTTACAACTCTATACTTACCACCCACACCACCCTGGAGCATTCCGACTGCGCCTTTATGGTTGATAACGAAGCAATTTACGACATTTGCCGCCGGAACCTCGACATAGAGCGACCGACGTACACTAATCTGAATCGCCTGATTGGCCAGATTGTGTCCTCCATCACTGCTTCGCTTCGTTTCGACGGCGCTTTGAATGTGGATTTGACTGAATTTCAGGTTGGTTAGCTTTTTTCGTTTTTTGTTTTTTTGCAGGCGTTAGCAATCAAACTGCCAAAAAAAGCCAAACCATGCTGGGACCTCGGGACCTCCATACAATTAATGAAGAAAGAGCAACCTTAAGCGCAACCCTTGCCCTCGTGAAATTTATAACGTCTCTACTCCATCTATCTATTCACAGGGTTTTTTTTGCAAGCATCTGCGCTTGCATCCTTTCTACGGACAGGCATTAAATCGTCCCACGTATTTTTTTCCCAGCTTTCTCACTCACTGATCAAAAACTGCAAGGGTGATGCTATGCTTTCAAAATATTTCATGTAATTTTAGACCAACCTGGTGCCGTATCCACGTATTCACTTCCCATTAGCGACTTATGCTCCTGTTATCTCCGCCGAGAAAGCTTACCACGAGCAGCTGAGCGTAGCTGAAATCACCAACGCCTGTTTTGAGCCAGCCAATCAGATGGTGAAATGTGATCCACGTCATGGCAAATACATGGCGTGCTGTCTGCTGTTCCGAGGGGATGTGGTACCCAAGGATGTGAATGCTGCTATTGCCTGCATCAAGACTAAACGGACAATACAGTTCGTCGATTGGTGTCCAACAGGATTCAAGGTAACGAGGGAGTTCCGAAAAGGCAATAATAAAGTTAGCAAATGCAAGTTGAAGAAATAGTTATTTGGGAATAAAATGAAAGTAAGCGTCACGCTTTTAGCTACTCGAGGACTATTACTAATGGTCCTCTTGTAGCGTAGCCAATTAAAATGCAGGATTTGCATTAGTCACTAGTTGGGTGATACTAACGATCTTTATGGATTACCATGTTAACATGGAGATTAATTTTTTAGCGAGCTTCTGCACGTATACCAATAACCTAACCCAGCGTACAAATGACAGGGCATGTTTGATTCTTTTCTTTTTGATAGGTTGGAATTAATTACCAGCCTCCCACTGTGGTTCCCGGTGGTGACCTGGCCAAGGTGCAACGCGCGGTGTGTATGCTGAGTAACACCACAGCTATCGCAGAGGCTTGGGCCCGTTTGGATCACAAGTTTGATTTGATGTATGCCAAGCGCGCGTTTGTTCACTGGTACGTGGGGGAGGGGATGGAAGAAGGAGAGTTTTCTGAGGCTCGTGAAG
>OX421451.1:2858732-2863732 GCA_949126865.1 Montipora capitata
TAAAGGGGGATAATTCTCTTTGAAATTTATACTTCAGCCAGGACTTCAAGTATGCAGTAAGCACACTGAAATTTTAAGCTCTTGAGTAAATGATGTCACTTTTCCCCAGATCCAACCATCTGAGGTTCAGTCAATCATTTTTGAACGTGAGTAATGGCGGACCATGAAATCCAAAATGTACACTTAAAGTAATCAGCCTTTGGATAAAAATCAAAGCTCAAAATTTTGCCAGACAGGGTGTTAAGCAACACACTTTCAAAATCTGAGTAAAAAAAAGGAATTGATTTTTTGATCATAGTACCACTTTAAAGCTCATGTAAGGGAGCCCATTATCCATTGTGTGGTGGTAGGATACACCGTTGTAACTTCAGTTCTTAATCTTTTTTGTTCAGTTAATGATTTCTTGTGCTTGCTGAAGATTTCATTTTACGTGTGCTTATTGTAAACTTTGTGATTCCCACTTTCCTGTTTTCTGAAGCCTGTAGCTTACTATTAGCTTTAATTATGCTTGAAGTTTTTTTTTTTATTTGAGAAAAACATGAGGTAGCTAAGTCAATATGATAGATAGGAATTAAACTTGAAAGCCTTTTGACTTGGAGGTTAATTACTGCTTTGTCCCCACTTTGGGCCACTTAGACTATTGTTATTCAGTACCTGTGCAGGTTGATTTACAGGTAACCAGAAATGATAGTAATGTTTTCAGTTTTACATCACATCCAGTTAAATTATGTGCATCAGAAAAGCCATCAGTTGAGATCATGTGACACAGAAATCCACCAAAGTAAAAAAAAAAGGCTTAGTGTATGTTAATTTTGTTATCCATCACCCAAGCATATTTAATAGCAGTAGTAGTATGGTTAACAACTATTCACTGAAGTGGAGGTGGCTAGTGGTTACTGAGCCACAAAGTGGGGAGGTAAAATCCACCACTAGCCACCGACACTGAGGTAAATAGTTGTTTTAGTATATACTAAAACAGCGAGATACAGTAATAAATTATAGCAAAGAAATTATTTTAATTTATTCCTGCAATGATTACAATATTTTTGATTTTTTTTTTGTGTGTGTGTTTCATATTATAGCAAAACTTATTATATCCTCAACAAAGTATCACGTTTCTGATTGGTCAATGACCAATTCATAAATATGTTATGGAGTGCAAGAAGAGGTTATACACCTCATTCCAAAATGGCCGCCCTTTTGGCCTTGTTCAAGTTTAAATGTTCTTTTGAATTTTATGTTTGATAGCGAGGTCAAAAGGGCCAATTTGCAGGGAAACAGAAGAATGCTAAAATGGGGGCCAATTTGGAATGTGTTTAGAGTGCAATATTGGAAGTTGCTATGGAAACAAAGTGATGGAGTGATTTTGTTAAGATTATAATATGTAAAAAAATGGTATGAACTTGCTCACACATTTCGTGATTTACAGTTACTCGTGATGTTTTGAAAGTTCTCAAATTGCATTCACCTACGGCTTGTGCAATTTTGAGAACTTTCAAAACCACTCATGCCTATCACGAAATGCACTTGTGTTCATACAATTTTCTATACTAACAGGCCATTTCTGAGTTCATGTTTGCCTGTGCAAAGTCTTTGTGATCATGGCAATAATTGGTTCCACTTTACATATGACTTTTCATAAGACAAACTTCACACCTAGACTCGCTTTGAAGAGGAGGCAGACATGAACTCAGAAATGGCCTATTCATTCCACGTAGAACGACTTTGTTCTTTCCTCTGGCTCAGTTACCTGTATGTTATTTATCAATGTATTTTTCCATTTCCTTGAGAAGAAAATAATACTTTCTCTCACCAGGTGGTGCTTATTATTTGATATCTCGCAGTCTGGGGCCAGAATTTGGCGGCTCCATTGGCTTAATCTTCTCAGTGGCCAATGCTGTAGCTGTTGCTTTGTACGTGGTTGGATTTGCCGAGACTGTCAAAGATTTGATCAAAGAACATGGTGGGGATGTGGATGTCATTGGGGAACTCAACATAATTCGCATTGTTGGTATTGGAACAGTTATACTGTTACTGTGCGTAACTCTAATTGGCTTGGAGTGGGTGGTGCGCACTCAGATGTTCCTTCTTTGCATCCTGGTGGTGTCCATCGTTGACGTCATAGTTGGTGCAGGGATTGGTCCGTTAGATGAACGAAGCGAAGCGAGAGGTTTTGTGGGCTTGAGTACCAGTCTCTTCAAGGAGAACTTCGGGCCAGCCTACAGAGATGGCGAAAATTTTTTCTCCGTGTTTGCTGTGTTTTTCCCAGCTGCAACTGGGATTCTGGCTGGTGTCAACATCTCTGGAGACCTCAAAGATGCACAGAAAGGCATTCCCAAGGGGACACTGTGGGCTATTGTGCTCAGCACGATAGTGTATGTTGCACTTGACTGGTTAGCTGCTGCTTCAGTGTTGCGAGATGCATCTGGATTGATCGCTGTGGCTGTAAATGAAAGCATTGGGAATGCCACAAGTAGCCCAATGCAACACTGCACTGTTAACAACACTTGTCAATTTGGGTTGATGAATGACTTCCAGGTGAGACATTGGTATATGGTTTGTCTTGGCAGGCTGCATAATACTCATGTAGTTTTAAAAACTTAAATTAAATTCTTAGAATTGCCTTGGAAGTTTCACCAGTCCCCCACCTAATGTACATAGACTGTAATCATAAATGGCGGCCAAGAAATTATTATTTTGTCTTTATGCTAATCATCCTCACTAGCCTCACTTTGGAGCAAAAATTCTTTTGACTTTTGTTCGTGCTTACGAGGCTTGTCAGAATGATCAGCATAAAGACAAAAGAATAATTACTTATCCGCCATTTCTGAATATGTTCTATGAGTGAGATGCTTCTCAGATGCATTGAAAATTAATTTAATTATTTGCCACAGGTTCTCATTTAAGCAGAGCAAAGGAAAGAGGTAGGGGTGGGAAAAAAACAAGTGCAAAGCTGGGGGAGATTCCACCTGGTTTAACACTTCATCACATAGCTACTCAGACTAGATTTATTTCCCTCTTGTCTTTTGCCCTTTTCTTTTCACTGGAAAAGGTGCTGCCATCCACAAACATCTACATCTACATGTCCCAGCACTTGGCAAAGTCCCTTTTTGACTTACGGCTGTTTCTGCTTTAATAGGTGACCTTATACACCATTAGCCTTCTTTAGTGTCCCGCAGGTGAGATTGGGCCTACAGCTTATAGTCGTTATCCAAGAAGACTTCAAAGTCTAACCATTTGCAGATGAAATTACAAAGGCAGCACTTTATCCTCGGTTATTTTAAGATCCTGAGTGTTGATCCGGCCGGGGTTCAAACCCGCAACCTCCTACTAATATTGACGAGATAGTTTTCAGTGGTGACTCGTGGATGCTCAAAATACCACCCCTTTGCCTTTTCACTCTGTTAACCAATCCTCCGGATGACTCAAATCATTTGGCATCAGAGTAAACTGGCTGATGGGAAAGGTTAATCATATGAAGATATGTTATCTGGAAATCGTTCTGTACCCTAATTGTGCGTCATGTTTCTTTTTTGATCAGGTAATGGAGAAGGTTGCAGCCTGGGGTCCAATTGTTACTGGTGGAATCTTTGCAGCAACACTATCTTCTGCCTTGGCCAGTTTAGTTGGAGCACCAAAGACCTTTCAAGCACTTTGCAAAGACAATCTCTTTCCAGGAATCAGTTATTTTGGTGTTGGAGTAAGTAATCTTTTTGTACAAAAATTGGCTGATAATAAACCTGGAATGCAGGACAGCTGCATCTTGGAGATTTGTATCCAAAGTCAAAGTGCTCAATATAAAGCAGAATTGAGTCAAGGCCTTAAAATATGAAAAGTGTAAATGAAGATTTAATGCTCAGTGATACTTATAAATTCAAACATTATTATTTTGTCGACTGTGATGTGTAGTCCATATCATCATTTATTTGCTTGTAACATCACTTACCCTCCCCTGTAAGTCAGTTTATGTAGTGACATTGCGACTGGAAATAGATCATGAAATCTGATTTAGGCGATATAGAAAACTCAAATTCTGCAACAAAACCCTTAAAACGCAACCCCACAGAGAAAAAATATAGAATGGTGCTGGCAGCAATCTTCAAAAAATGATGATATGCAAGAATTTACGTAATGAGTTCACAATGGAACACTTTAACAGGAAATTTAAGGGTACAACGGACCTGAAAACTGGGTTCTTGTCAAAGAAATGAAACAAAGACATTTATTTAGCAGTCACTAGTGAGGTTTTACTTCCATGATCTCTTAACGTCCTCTGGAATGGATATTCTAATCAATACACAAACTTGTTTGTCTGAGATAATGTAGTTTTTAAGGAGTGCTTCTTTCTTTTCTTTTATAAGATAACTATGTTGTAATGTCCATTCAGCTTTCCAAACGTTTGCAAAGGAAAAGATAGTTCTGTTTCAATGCTACTAGGTTTACTTTGCAACCAGGAGAGGTGGACAGTCATGCACAGTTTGATGTTATTTTAGCATTGTCTAACAGTTGCTTTTCATCCTCCAAATGTTTGAAGGCACAAGTATGGCTAGACAAAGTTGATTTGACTATAACTGAGCAAGTGCGATCTGATCTGTTCTCCTTTACCTTTCTGTGATCTCAGGTTGGACCAGGTGATGAGCCACGCAGAGGTTATATCCTTACATTCCTAATTGCTGGTTCTTTTGTCGCCATTGGAGAGCTCAACGTGATCGCCCCAGTCATTTCAAACTTCTTTCTAATGTCCTATGCCCTCATCAACTATGCCGTATTTGCAGCTTCACTTGGCAAGTCCCCAGGATGGAGGCCCTCTTTCAAGTACTACAACATGTGGGTGTCCTTAGTAGGGGCTATGGTGTGTGTTGTGATTATGTTCCTTATCAACTGGTGGGCAGCTCTGGTCACTATTGTCATCATCATTGCGTTGTACAAGTATGTGGACTACAAGAAACCAGAAGTGAGTTTTGGTTCTTCTGTACTGTACATACAAGATGTTAATGATA
>OX421451.1:2871232-2876232 GCA_949126865.1 Montipora capitata
AAAGTAATTACTTTGGCCAATCAAAAAGGACGGAGACAATCCATTAAACCAATCAAAAATCGAATTTGATTACACGTAGCCGACACAAAGCGCGGGAAAATGCGCACGCGCTAGCCACGATTGGTTTTGCTTTCTCTTCTGATTGGTTGAAAAAGTGGCGCGAGAACTTTGAACCAGTCACTGAGTGAAGTAATTATAAACCAAAGCAATTCGCTAATTACTTTCGACACTCAATTGAAAACCGCTCCATCAAGAGAGGTTTAGGAGAAAACAACACCGTACGGCAAAAAGTGGGTGAGGGACGGGCTATAGTTTCCCCAACCCCTCCCTCTCCGTGGCCCCTGTGAGGCTGTTCTAACTCTAAGATGTCATTGATTGCAAGAGAACTGAAAAGGGCCTGAAGTCTTGTAGCAATTTGAACCACTGATAATTATTTAGTGATTAAGTATGACTATAGAAAGGGACTTTACTTTTTTTCCAAGTCATGGGATGCGGTCTCTTATCATAGGTGGATGATAAAAAACTAGGAGTTTGTTAGAGCAGTTTTCAAATGACTGCCGAAACTAATTACGCGTTTGCAGTTGCTACGCTTGGTGATTGGTTTAAAAATCTCGCACCAGTTTATCAACCAATGAGAAGGAAAACCAAAACCAACAGCTACTTGCACGCAGGATTTTTCCCGCGCTTTGAGCAAGTTACACGGAACTGCTACGAATTTGTATTGTTTCATTGCGCTGTTTGTACCTGCTGTGATTGGTCGAAGTAATTGAAAACCGCTCTATAGTACAGATTGTTGTGTGATTGGTCTAGACATTGAAGTTAAAGGGGATTTGTCACGAAATTTAGCCAAAACTGGCAACCAAATCAATCAAAACTTGAAACATTAAAGGAAGGTTTGAATAAAACAGCAAATATAAAAGGAGGCAGGAATGGGCAAAATTGGAGAAGATTAAAATGAATTGTGATTGGGGTTTTTGAAAACTCTTCAGCCTGACAGTTTTTCAAAGGTGATCTCTATTGTTTCTAACATTAATTATGTCTGCTCGACAGACAATTTTTCCTCACGAAGTAATTGGTTTGTGCTGTTTAAAAGTAATTTCTGAGTTACCGTTAAGTTGTATGGCAAGAAGGGGCGAGTGAATGGTAAAACGAAACAAAATGAAGTGAACTACCGTGACACAGTCCCTTTAAACGATTCTTCATTTTTCTCCTTTGTCGACGAGAAAAAAATATTTTCACCCACATTTGAAATCTCGATTCTCTGGAACGCACAGAATTTTTTATATTACTATAACATTAACTTGATTGAATGTTAAGTATTTAATATATGTATGCCTATCGGTAATTGTAATTTTGTCTTGCAAGATATAAATGGGTTTACCTCTTTGTAGAAATGCAAGATAACTGAATTATTAACAGTATTCCTCAATTTAAATTCAAATTTTGTAATTTTGAATCCTGAAAAACAGGTTATTTAAATTGTATTGAAATTTTAAAAGGACTTGAGACAATTCGAAGTAATATGAAACGAAATGACTCTTAATACTGTGAAAATACAGTGGATAGTTCATCATCGTAATTGTTGCTAACATGGAGTTTTCTACTGTCGGCTTAGTTTTTTAATCAACGTCAAGAACAGGTGCAACGTTTAATGTTATCATAGTAGAGGACAGACCCCATTTGTTCAAAGGCCGTTTAACGTTATCCAATGGATACGCCACTATCCGGAGTGTTAAGTGTATTCCATGTTAAACTATCACGTTAGCCAAGGTTTTCGTGCATGCCTTTACTTAGATGTGCTTAGAGTGGGCATATTCGCAGTTATACGCGAGCAAATACTGAAATCTTTGCACAGATTGAGACTGTAAGATGATGCGGACTTATCCACTGGATAAAGTTATGTAGCCTTTGAACTACCGGGGCCAGAATTACAATAGATATGCCCTAGAGTGATTTTCATAGAATCTCGAAGATATTTAATTATTCCATGAGCCCGCCTTGGATACGAGATGGTAAATAGCCAACAAGGCGCGTAGCGCCGAGTTTGCTGTTATCAACGTATCCAACAAGTCCGAATGAAATAATAATTTCATTAAATTCTCAACCTTCGTTTTTGCTAAATTATATTTAAGTTTAAGAAACACCGGAAAGTGAATTTATGCTGAGCTACATTTGCCGCATTCATTTCCATATAAGGCCAAATGCAGGTATAATAGCTGGTAACCAAGATCCAGTGAACCAATGGGAAAGCTAGAATTGCATTATCCAAGGTTGAGAATTTAAGAACATGGATTATTCATGTTTACTTTCACATTTTGTTGTCATTTCCTCGGTTAATCTATGCCCTAGTTTATTTTGGTGTTACTGTTTTCATCAATCGGTGATAATCATTCCTCACCTGAAAGTGACACAGATTTTACCCTGGCTAACCTCAGACGATTTTAGCGCCCTCAATGGTGTGGCTAACACCAGGCGGTTAGGGGCGCTTGTGTAGGTGTGGATGAGTTTAGCCCGAGTTTTACTCGAGTTTTCCGCCGTTTTCCTTAAATTGACATCTTTCAAAAAGTTTCCCGTGCTAATTGCATCCGTTCCTTTGTTTTTATTGGTCAGTTTGAGATGTTTGTTTTGTGTACTGGTCTTCGAAGGGTCACTCTACGGCAGCCTTTATTGTTCTTACACTGCGAACAGTAACACAGTATAATGTTTACGTAGTATTTTCCAGTAATAATTTTGAGATGGTTGAAATTTTGAAAGAAACAATTTCCTTAATTAAATATTAGCGTTGCTTATATTTTTACTTCGTATGAACTGGTCGCGAAAATCCTTTTTTTTTCGGCGACACTGGATTGAGCTCCATTCCCAGCCCTCCTGCTTTCGCACCTCCAACTTGCCCTTGAAGAATAGCCGTAGGACAACAATTTTATGCAAACCATTAGGATTTGGGTGAAAATGGGCGACAAACATTTTAGCATGTGGAAAACTAAGACGGTCATTTTGGAACTTGAGTTTGGTCGTTGTTTCCAGTTGCTGATAGACTCAGGCGGCTGTAGGGACGAGTTTTTTGGTCGAAGCAGTTATATGCGGAGATAATCGATCATTTTGGACAGAGCGGAGATTACCAGTCCGATACACAGTTCCACTTTGCAAGTACTAATTGAACTTGTGCCTCGATAAACCCAGGACTGAGCTGGCACAATTTATCTCCTACCTTTCAAGCTATGTTGAGATTAATTAACCCCTTCCCACGCAAGGCCCGACGGTTGAAACTGTCTGTCTTCAAAATTACACGAACTTGTTAACCGAAAAATGTCTACATAATGTACCGCATTATTAAATAGCGGTCAATAAGTTATTCGTTCGTCTTTGCGCTAGCTGTTGAGAGACCAACCACCTTCGCTCTCTCTAAAGGAACATTTCTTATGTCCGTGTAAACGAAGCTAGTTGGTCTACTTAGCACAAAGACAAAGGAATAATTTCTTCGTAAATGGTTTGAACAATGTTTGAACCCAGGAGTCTTATCATAATTAAGTAAAGTACGATCACCCGGTTGAGTGTAGTCCTGAGAAGGACTTTCTGAGATGAAATTGGTTGACGTTTGGACAACCTGAGCGGAAGTCATTTTCAGAGTCAAGTGATTTGTGTAACGTCAGTAGGTACATTTACGACCGGAGGCTTTATAGTATCTACTGACGTTAAACAAATCACTTGACTCTGAAGATGACTTCCGCTCAGGTTGTCCAACCGTCAGTCAGTGTCATCTCAAACAGTCCTACTCAGGACTACACTCACCTGGACGATCGTACTTTACTTAATTATGAATAATTTCTTGGCCGCCATGTATGAATATGTTATGTATTAGGTGCTTCTTCTAAAGCTCTAAAAGTACCGCATGAACGCAAAATTGTTTCTGACCGATCACATAGGGAAAATGAAAGGAAAGGAAAGGGAAGGAACTTTATTTAAATGCAGGCGCGTAGCGTGCTATACGCAAATACGCACGTGCGTACTTGAAGTGACCAGAAAATTTGGAAATTTTAAGCATTTGTTTCTATTTTTAACTTTTACTTGTACGCAACCAAGATTTCCTTATGAAAACACCACTTTGATTTAATTCTAAAAAACTAAAACAAAAGCTCTACCATGTTCTCACTTAGTTTTGCATTGTACTTTTTTTACACTAAACAATGCAGTGTCGTTTGGTCAGCGTGCAACAAAAAGGCGAAGTTGCAAAGGAGCGACGTTCCAAGAACGTTCTTGACAAAGGAGCGACGTTCCGAGAACGTTGTTGACAATTCCAGTCACGCTAGCACAACCAAAACAATGTTTTGTTTGCGCCAAGTTTGCTCAAAATAAGGGCAAGACGCTTTGTTCTTTGCTTGTATTCACAGAACTATTTCGAACAAGAAATGGACGCAGTATTTTTCGCTTAGTTTACTTAAGATCATATATACTTGTGCGTACTTGAAAAAATGACCACGCTACGCGCCTGAAGTGTCTTGTCGTTCTAGCGCTAGAGCGCTAATTGGGGACACTGTAAACTGAAATGAACAATGAAAGTAAATCAAGTCAAACGCTTCAATGAAAAAAATGAACGAAGGTATTGTATAGTATTGTATCGTAAGATTGAGATGCCCTTTCTAGTTTAAAAGGAAAAGAACTCCTTATTCAAGTTATTGCTGCCGCAGGGTTTTGGGCCAAAACCCGAGGAGGCAACCTTGAAGTCACCGCGTAAAAAGGGGTAGATTTATAAATTGGTAGATATTGTCGGGGAAATGAATCTCGATTTGTTCAACCGGGCGCGCAAGGTGGTATCGGTATTGTCTAAACGGGCGTGCAAGTGGCATTGTTCGACACGACCGAGGTGTTTTGGGAACTCGCACGAAGAACCAAAGCTCTGTTCGGGTTAGCGATTGAAACATCAAACATTCAAGCAGATCTGATACAAAGCGAGTTGCCTGGCTCGGAAATTGATTTTGTCCGGACTCAAATCAGAAAGACAG
>OX421451.1:2881232-2883732 GCA_949126865.1 Montipora capitata
ATTTACCCGTGTTTAAGTCGACCTTTTATGGCCTAAAAAAGAAGCTCCAAAAATCGCCCTCGAGTTATACACAGGTCAAAGATTTAGAGCCAAGTTCCAGCTAAATAATTTATTCCAAATTAATATAATAGTGTTGTCTTGGGCATAACGAACGCAGTGGACAAAAGACTTAAGCAATTCCAGTTGAGATGAAAGAGGATTTGTCCAACTCTAAATGTTGAAGATACTCAAGCACAAATATGAAATAGACACTGGAAATTTTCGTTTTCCAAAGGCAGAAAGCTCTAAAAGGCATTACTGTTTCTTCAAATAAAACGTGATCGTTCAGCAGCTTAGGAAAGGCCTTGTTTTTCCAACTGAGCAGCCAATTTCTTGGTATCATGCAAGGAAAAAGTTGGAAATACAAAATGCTGTATTTTCAAGACAAGATGCTACAGCTCTAAGAACATGTGAAAAGATTTAAGTAAAGATTACATTCTAAGTAGGGCAGAAAAAAATTTTGCAATTTTCTTTTACAATTTTTTAAATGACATCATGTGAAAACGATATATTGTTGCAAAATTGCCAATAACTTTCCCCCCTCAATTATGACTCCTTAAGGTGAAGCTAAGGGTCCTAGTCAACAATGCCAATGTTTTCGTTTATATACAGTATGGGCAACTATGGAAGACTTTTCAGGTTACATGACCTTCAGACTGCAAAGGAAAGCGAGAAACTGTGAAATTCATTGTTCAGTGCAATGCCCTAATAACAATCAATGCTACATGTAATAATGAGAGTCTCGTCTATGTCAAACTATCTTGTTCTCCTGAGCCATCTGGAAGCATCAATGTTTTACGTCTCACCCATTGCAAGATTCTTACAACAAAATGAGAGTGGTGAAGCGATTGGACCAGTCAAGACTTTAAAGCAAAGAAAAAACAGAAAATAATATCACTCTCTAAACCAAACAAAGCTCATATTATGCGATGAAAATGTCATTCAGGACTTAATTGCATGATGATGGTAAACTACAATGAAATATTCCTGAATTTAGATTGCTGGACCAGGATTCTTTGATGTCATGGCTTATGGATCAAAGCAACATAACCTAGTGACAGCATTGTTTTCTTGCATATTTTGTCAACAAGAAAGTCTTGTGCTTGTTAAAATGCAAACTTCTCTGTTGCAGGCTGCTGAGAAGTTTAAGGCTCCTCAACCCACTTCTGTTATCCCTGAGGCAAAAGCAGCTGCAATTGAACACGAAGAAGAATCGGAAGAAGAAGAGGTACAGAAAACTTGAAGCATGTCTGGTATTGACGTGGTTGACTGAGGGGCTGCATAAAATGACCCAAACCCAACTGTGTCCCTCTGTATCTTAAAAAGCTTTAAAAACATCAATAACTCATTTGCATAAAACTAGTGGTTGTGAAAGGAGCAGCAAAGGTGGATGGCAGTCGTTTTGGGGAGTTGGAGGTCACCTTGGCAACATAGACTGAGCCACAGGCCACCACTAAAAAATAAGCCAGTGTTTGCAAAGAACGCCTATCCCATTTTAAGCCAACAAACAAATTAAGCCAAGGCACGTCACCGCAGCCTTTGTAAACCTCTAAGAAACACCCCCACAACCTTTATGCAGGGACAGCATTGCGTTGGTTTTAAGGTAAGCTGAATCATGGTTACTTTCATTTTAAACTGATTTAATTTTCACAGGTTAATGAGACTGGTGTGGAAGAAAATGACATTGAACTCGTTATGCAGCAAGCAAATGTATCTAGATCTAAGGTAAGCCTCTGTTTGTGGAATATTCCACAAATTGTTTAATGCAGCTGCAGTTCATTTGAAACCTCAACTTCAAGTACATGTAATGTATGTGTCGTCAGATTTGTTGTTCTCAATTTAATTCATTTATCTTGCCCTTTGCAGGCTGTCATGGCTTTGAGAAACAACGACAATGATATAGTTAATGCCATTATGGTAGGTATTCTTATATCAAGGTTTTCAATGATTTTCTTTTGGACAGTCTAAAATTTCCTGTGTGCTTAGAAGTATTTTTATATGGTAGTGCATTTGCAAGACGTTTTTGAGCAGGTTTTCCTCCCGGCCGATGTCCCTTTTTTTAGTCACTGTTATTCTGTGTTTATTGCATTTACTTGGCACAAGGTACTGTATTCGTTGCATTATCAGCAACTAATGTCCAGATCACATCAAAGAAGTTTTTTAGTTGTGACTTTGTGGGTGAATAAGTAGGGAGCTTAAGCAACGACGATGGCAACGAGAATGTCACAAATCTGTATATAAATGTAATGGGCAAAAAAAAACATGCGTTTTTTTATATTTGTCCATTTCTTTGCTGTCATCAGCAATCCAACGACGTGAAATAGCCAAATTTGAAGTTTTATGGACAATGTCAGTACTTGGAGATAAATTTTCATTTTCTCCCCTAAATTAAGCGTGACTCATAACGGTTTCATTCTTGAGGGACTGCAACACCAATAGTCATGAAATGATCACAAAAGTG
>OX421451.1:2888732-2893732 GCA_949126865.1 Montipora capitata
GGAAACAGGAAATCGCGCGCTTTGTGCTACTCCTTGGTTAAAAAATAGGGAGCCTAAGCACGCGCGTTTTTGAGACGCGGACGGCAACCGGAAGTGAGTTATTTTCCCTTTTAACTGGCTTTCACACAACCACATTTACATTGCTATGTATCTTTTCTCCATTAGAGATGGACGGTTGCCGTCCGCGTCTCAAAAACGCGCGTGCTTAAGCTCCCTATTAAATGCACCTGCACCAGCAGTTACGCACGGAATATAAGAGCTCCAATGCAGTATTTTCTGTACATTTCGCGAGGAGAGATTCTACTTGTCCAGACAGGTCAGTATCGACAATGAAGACTTCAGTCGATATATTTAAAGCATGATACCTTTTAAATGGGCCTCCACCTATCTCTGAGTCCGGCCCTTTATTACAAATGCAGACTTTTCTCTAGCGAAAACCAGAAGAGGACTTTTTCCGTTCTGAGCTAAGGAGTCTCGGTTTCTTGGGCTTTGACATTTCTGTAACACTAGATGAAGAGCCACTGATTCACGGTAAAACTCGCACCAAACATGCATTGGAGTACTAGGTCTGTCAAAAGCCGTTTAATGCTAATCCTAGATTAAAAATGAACCGACGACTTTATTTCTCTAACCTTTTACATTAGCTAGAGAAAGTCAATCTTGACAAACAAAAATAAGCAAAAGAAACTTTCACCAAAAAGTTGAAAAAATGAAACCGAAATACACTAGGTTAATCCTGGATTAAAGAAGTTTTAAAATCATCTTTCGAACAACCTGGCCCGGCCCTGGAGTACTGTAGTATTGAGTGGATGATACTTCAACTTACCAGTAAGTTCAGAATCATGTCCCTAAACTGAGTTTCCTCCTTCTCGCTCAGCAACTTAACGTCTTTCTTGTTATCGGCGTCCAAGTTTTCGAGTGCCTCTTTAGACGTTACAATCTTTACCTTTATTTTTCCTATAAAAAGTGAAAAGGGCTTAAGAAGATTAGCTAGCTAAAGGCGATAATTAAAAACCAAGGCCGTCCGGCTTGGCGTATACTCCAAGGTTTCCACGGTGCAAGTCTATCCGGATCCACGCTGGAGTCGCTTTTCCTTGCAGACTGAGAAATTAGCAAAGTGGACACATCGAATTAGGATTAGGAGCCCGTGCAACATATATTTTTCATATCCAATTTTCATTCCCTCTTAGAAATCACTTTTATCGGAATGTTATGGACAGTGTATGTTAAATCAACTGTAATCATCACGGCGTCTTGTGTACAAAGGAAGAGGCTAGAAAAAAAAAACTGTGCCAGCAGCCGCGAAGTGGAAAAACTATCGGGAAACGGTTTCCTTTCACAAGGCGTTTTATATCATCCTGTTCTACTTTCCACTTTCGAGCCAGCACAGCAAGGCCAGGTTTCATATTTTCAAATCCTTTTCTTACTTTTTCATTTAGCAGACGTGGGAATACTGAGAATGGGAATTTAGTAGTCAAGGGCAAGTATAGGGAGGTATAACGGAGAGGGGGGTAAGGAAGAAAACACTACCTGAGGGTACCACTCCAGAATCCCTTAGTTGTTGCTTCACCATTTCTTCCATCTTTTTCGTTGCCTGTTGAATCCGTTTATCCAACTTCAGTTCGCCCATCTCTTCAGCATCGAGATCTGTTTCTGCCATCTCATCGCTTACATCATTATCATCATTGTCGTTATCGTTAACGTCATCCGCGACAATTTTCTTGATTCTCGACACCCTCACTTTCACCCCCGGACCCGTATCTCGGGGATCCGACACGCCAGTATCTGAACCTTCACTGATACCAGTTGATGTTGAACTGTCAGACGCTGTTGTAGTATCCTGAGTGGCCTAAGAGTGTTACGTTAACAAAGGAAACATTACAGACAAAGTTACTATTCGAAGTACGTTTGACCAGTGTGACCACAACGTTTTGATTAATCGCATGGTATTTAACCCAGCTAACATCTGAGCTTTTGCAGAAGAAACTTTTTGCAGCTTGTTGTTTAATAGCTCTAAAATGGAGGTCACATGTATCACAAACCTGGTCGATTATTGTGTGGTCATAGAATTAAGCAGTGCGCTACAAGTCTTTCCCAAGTATTCGATAGAGTTATTACATGAAAGCTCACGGAAGCGGCAAATCACATCTGGCCAAAAATCATGGTTTTTTTTTTTTAACCTCTGCGTGCCGATCCATCCGAAAGCATGCCTTTAAAACGTTTGCTGGATAGGTTAAGTAAGCCAGTGCGGAATTAAAGCTCAATGATGTTTTTTTTTGTTTTCACAAAACGAACAAACAAAGTTTTGAGAGCAAATTGGTTTTGTGAAGAAAACCGAGAAACTAAATATAAGAAAAAGGGCTCTCCACCGCTTCTATAACCCAACCACATCAGCCGTGAGTACAAACGTACTGTGAAGGGTAGGAACACTTGTTGCACGCGTAACTGAAGCCCCCCTCGTATCAATAATTAATTATTTTTTGTATCGATAATTTCAGGTGCAGGAATTATGGCTAAGTAAATAATCGCGTTTTTATAATAGACCCTTACTCTTTCTTCTTCAAAGTCAAACTTGACCAAATATGCATGAGTAGTGCGTTTAATTATATCTTTTATCCATTGGTATGGCGTTTTCCAAGACGCACCAAAGTTGATACACTATAGCTAGACGATTGGTCTTCAAGGATTGTGTCCCTAGCAAATCAACGTCCAATTCCAGTATGTGTAAGATAAAGTTATTTTCATACAGCTCTGCTTCAATCAACTGGGCCAGGTTGTTCGAAAGCCGATTAACTTAATCCAGGATTAGCGTAAACTTTTGTTTCATGTTTTCAACTTTTTGGTGAAAGTTCTTTTGGTCATTTTTGTTTTTCAACATTGACTTCTTCTAATGAAAAGTTTTGCCGAATATCAGCGCTGAACAGCATATGGAATTAGAGAAATAAACTCCTTGGTTAATCTGGGACTAGCGTTAATCGGTTTTTGAAGAACCGGGCCCTTGAATCAATCCACCGTAGATCACAGCAAAAAAAAAAAAAAAGGAAAAAACGACACTAAGTCATTACATACCTGTGTTTTGTCGTCTCCAGAATCTAGAGCTTGAACCATGGTCTTCAACTTATTGATGACTTCATCAATGCCATCGTTCGGTGCATCAGTGTCCACCATTTTGTCTTCTCTGTGTGCAATTTTTTCGCTCATTTTTCGAATGTTATGAGCCTCCTGTTCCAGCTGAAGGCGACGCATTATGATTCTCTTGAGGAGTTTACCTGTTCTGAATGATACCTCCAACAATTGATCTGCTTTGGTTTCCTTGCTTAAGGTGCTAATGACTTCTGCATTGAGCTCCTTAACTGCTTGCATGTCATCGTCTAATTCCCTTGAGAATGAAATAAAACGATGTGTAATATGTAAAAAAAAAATTATTGGGTGAAGCTTTTGAGAAATTCGGATTTAAGGTGGAAACAAGTGGACTCCACTTGCCGGGGCCTTGATTGTAGGGAAATCTTTGATGACGTCATTGTTTTCATCATTTTGTCTTGTCTACGTACAGGTTTGTTTCTTAGAAGGTGTCTTGCTAAACAATTCAAGTCTTTACCCAAAGGGCTTAAAGATATTATTAAACCAGGCCACCTCCTCAATTTCAAGGAGGCTCGAAAGGGTTTTCAGCTGAGCACGCGGGAGTTACACACACACACGCAATCATGAATCAAACCTGTTAAAACCTGAAATAAATTTTGTTAGAAACGTTCAGCAATGTCTCAAAAGTTAACTCAGTGACCTACACTGTTTTTTTGCATACAACTAAGATTCGTTTCATCACATTGTGGATTTTTTTTTTCATCTTGAACAGCGTTTTGATAAATAACTCAAGTTCTGACAGATAAATTTTGCACGCATTAGGAAACAAAATTAAATGATGTTTACGAAATTTGAAGAAACAAATACCCGGTAACCGAATTAAATTTTAAAATACCTTCCAAAAACTGAATTTTAGAGGGTCTTCTGGCAGTGCCTTAACCGTTGCCATGGCAACGGTTAAGGACTCACAGACACTATCAAAATTGCCTGACAATCATATTAGTCAAATATCAAAACGTTTTCCTACTGAAAGGATTGACAATGTTTCAATTCTTTTCCATTGAAAACCCAATGTTACACGTGGAAAACCCTTTCGAGCCTCCTTAATTTTTCTTTTACAGGAGTAGGGCTGGCGCCGCAGTTGGTGAGAGCACTGGCCTTCCACCAACGTGGCCCGGTATCGAATCCCATATTCGATGCCATATGTGGGTTGAGTATGTTGGTTCTCTACTCTGCTCCGAGAGGTTTTTCTTCGGGTACTCCTGTTCTCCCCTCTCCTCAAAAACAACATGCATTTGATTTGATTTGTGCTGATTTCAGTTGATTTGTAGTCTCCCCAATAAGTAGAGCATTCGTGCTCTGCTAAATAACCTTGAGACTTGAAATAAAGTTATTATTATTATTATTATTATTATTATTATTATTATTATTATTATTATTACGGTTCTATAGAGTGTTTTCACGTGACGTCACGGCGGCCATGTTGGTGTACCCAACCAATCCTCGGGGAATTGAACTTTCTTATCGTGCAAACGTTTTGTTTTGTTTCGGTGGAAAAACAAGGTTACTGTTCACGCGAGTGAAAACACTCTATAATCGAGAAGTATTACCCATTAATTTAATGGCAATTTCGTGAGAGACAAAAGCGCTAATGAGCTCCTACATTCTTTGTAAAATGTCGAATTTTTAGTCCAAAATTGCACCAATATTTCCTGGTTAGTCGGTCTAAAATTCTCTGATGCATGGTGTTGCTTCATGGGGCATTGATTGAAATACATTAAGGGGAAATTTGAACAAAGATTTCCATATTTGGACATCACAAAAAACCGAATTCAATAACTGTTTTATTATCCACCGTGTTAGTGAAATCAAGTGACCAATGTACTGTCACGTGGAATCCTCACTAGTATTTAAGGAAA
>OX421451.1:2903732-2918732 GCA_949126865.1 Montipora capitata
AAGGCAGGTGAGCAGGTAATGGGCTGGGGTTCCTGTGAAGATCCTGCCCTAAACAGTCCATGTTTGCAAAGCTTGCTAGTGTAAACTGTTATCACATATGAACAAGATGATGGTTCATCCACTCTAAACACAAGGTCTGCACTTCCTTCCTGACAGAAAATCTACGACGAAATGATCAAATAAATAAGACATACTGGCACAGAAAATTTCAGGACAATAATTAATATTCTCGTTTTAATTTGGAGGCTTAAGGAAATCTCCATGCCCATCCAAGGACCCTTTATCTAAGGGAGTAGGCTTAGAGCATGCATCCCAAATTCAGGAAAACCCTTAGCTAAATCACATCCTCTTACAACCCAAAGTCTAAGATGGCTCTGCTTTACTTTAAGTGTAGACAACAAAACATGTAAAGCCATTGGGCGCAGTTACGCTTTCAGGACTCCTCCAACAAAAAATCCCAAATTTATTTATAAAAGAATGATTGGAGTGTTTGACAATGTCAGAGTCTTTTATAAATGATAACAAGATTGAAATTTATGAAAAGTCAAGGCCTAAGACTTAAAGACAAAAGGCAATAAATTATGAGAAACCAGAAAAGGATTTCATGGTTGGGGAGGAAAATATCTGGATCTTTCAGCTTTATTGGATCGGTTCATACCTCATTGGGAACAAGCTCTTATTAATTATAAAAGGGACGGTTGAAATGCACCATACAACAAATTATGTTTAAGCTGATGAACAATAACACTTGTTAGAAGTTAAAACGTTGCAATCTAAATCTCACGTAGTAGATGGTTTCAACCTGAGAGTCACATCAAAGTAGAAGAAGAAGGATCGTCTAGGTCATAGTAGTCCTGAGAAATGTCACCAAAAACAGTCCTTCTCAGGGCATGGAGTTCCTGGTGTTGTGGTAAATGTAAATGTGCTCTTAGTTGACCGCTCCCTACAAGGACTTTTCAGGATCAACCGGCTCAACGGGATCGGACCGAATGCAGATGGTCTGTCCTCTGTGGTATATAACAGCTGGAAGGGTAAACACTCGGAGGACGACCTGTGCAAGGGATTCCCTGCCCTACTGTTGACTCTCCATGGGCATTGTCCCTTAATTTATACATGAAATCAATACTCTAACCCGGACAATCTTTCTAACATCAATCAAGGGCATGGATAACAATATACTATCTTGATATCATTATATTTGGAGATGTATCAAAGAATGGAGAACAAGCTTAATTTGTATTGTACACCTTTATTTGTGTTTCCCTTGCTTTTCCTGTTAAGTCACATTTACTTCCATTCATGTAGAATTGAGAATGAAACTTCTTGTCACTGCCGCTCTTTCCTGGTTTAGATTGTGTCTGAAAAATTAAGTAAAGTAAAAGTAAAAAAGTAAAGCAAAGCAACCATATTTAACGTCGATAACTCGTAACAGTAATTCAACTGACAATCCTGATGTCGACGGTGCGTGCATTTTACTCCGCCCTCGCCATCAGTGCTCCATTTTACGGGTATTTAAAGATACTTAAGGTACACAAAACGGAAAAAAGTCGAAACAAGGATGTGAGATCCGGGAATCAAACTCAGGACCTCTTGCACCAAGGCTGCGCACTAACCCACTGTGCCATCCTCGCTCCTGAAAGGCTATGGGTTGAAATGAATAAGCAGACGAACAAAAGGAAGGAAGAAATGAAGAGAATGGGATGAAAAGAAATGGATGTATGAACACACGAGTGAACAAAAAAATGAATGAAGTAAAGACAAAATTTGTAAATGATTTATTGATAAATGAATTATTATAAGTGAGCAGATGTATTGAATAAACCAATGAAGAAACAAAAACCTAAGGACAGTATCACCCCCAATTTTGACATCCAACACGAAGTGTCGCATTAAGTCTACAACAAGATAAAGGTAAACATTAGCATTATTTTTAGGTTAGGGTAAAGGCAGCAGTTTATCCTTCGTTAAAGAGCAGCATGTATTAATTATTGTACAAAAAATGCACAGTTAAAGTTATTTGTACACCAATGGTTCTTGTAAAACAGAGAAGCGGTTTGACTTGTTTAGTTGCTGAATTCTGTCACACATTCCCGGTTGTTTAAAATACATTTGCTAAAAATCTAGTGCAAAAAAAAAAAATTGGATAATAAATGGTAGTCTTTACTCTACACTTGGCTGTTAAGTACGACTTAAGACTGGCTAAGTTTTACTTAACCAAAAATGCGTGTGTAAAGGCCTAAGTAAAATCTCAAGTTATTTTACTTTGCATCTTATTAAAGTCAGAAAGTTGAAATGATGCAATCAAGGGATAAGGGAGTTGAAAACACTCCTTACGGCCGACTTGCGGTTTCTTGGAATGAGCCAGGAGGTCCAAACATGTCAATCACAGCATACCATTGCGCTTAGGTTTACTTGACGTATTTGCATTATTTGTGTGTAATGCGTTAAGTAAGAAAAAATTAGTTGCGATCTAGTGTAAAGACTACCAATAGCTTATTAGAAGTGTTGGTGTGTAGTAGCATCACTGAGTATTTCTATCCTCTGTTTGTAATTTGACTCGCCCTAGTGGGCTCGTCAAAATACAGCACAACTCGTAAAAATACTCAGCAATACATAGACATGTGATGTTGTAGTTAGGGGGAAGAGAAAGGGGACACTTCGCAATGTTTCTTGAAAATTTGCATGCAATTTTTCATATATTACATGCATTTCTGCACATATCTGAATATTTAATGTCAAGATCCCTACAAGGGTTGGATTATGATTGATTAGAAAAGATCATTTCAAAAAATTTTACGTGATAAGATTAGGGAGCTTACGCAAGGACGACGACGCGGCCAACAAGAACGTCGTCTAAAAATATTATTTCCCGTTCTTGCAATAATTTCGTTGTAACCCCAAGTCGTTGGGAATGGAAAGCGTGCATCAACATTGCAAGAATAAAATTGGCATGAACAGTGTCACAGTGGTTGCTTGGGAAAAAAAATATTAAAATGTTTCGTCAGGTTCTCACGTCCTCTACACAGCATCAAATTTCGTCAATTCACGCCATTGTCAGGACGAGGACAGCAAAGAAATGTACCAAAATGCAAAACACGCCTGCAGGGTATGCAGGGCTATTGTTTTTGCTCATTAACAGGGCTCAAAGTTAATGACCAAATGGTCGCACATGCAACGAAATGTTTGGTTGCATGCCTAAAAAATCATTTGTGATCGCACTTGTGCATCTTAAAAGCGCAAATACAGAGCGACTGAATTGCCTCTCTGCTTTCTCACCTGACTATACTTGTATACTCCGAGTGGTAAATCATGAAACAGAATCTTCAATCAACAGATATAAAGATATATACAACAAAATCTGACCCTAAATAATTAAGTTACATTATTTTTCTTTTATCGGTGTGTGTTTATTTGCCATAAGTTTTCTAAACAAATTCCCCCAACACCAGTGAGGTAGATTTTTCCTGTTGATGTTTCATTCCATCCCATACTCTTCTGTTTTGTTAAAACTGCACTGACACATGCAAATAAATGAATAAAGCACATTCTTATTGCGCATGTCAAAGGTTTGTGATAGTGGAAGGTCCATTCTCGTCACCAGAGCCTCGGATCGTCCCAAGGCTCTGGGGAACTCTATGTAGGAGATCATGCGCCATAGAGTTCTTATAGCCAAAATTTGGCTATTTGAACCTTACGGCGCATGATCACTCCTCGTGCTAACACGAATGCACCAATTAGAGATGCTCTTGATTGTTCTCCACGAAAACCAATGAGAAGACATTTGTTTTAGGGTTCCCCAGAGCTCTTCTCTCCCTCAGTCAAGAGAAGAGCTCTGGGGTCGAGACTGTGGAAGGTCAAGAGAGGGTCAACAATATGAGCCTTTTTCTTCAAGGTAAGAAAATTGTTAAAAAGAAGAAATATATCCCAGTTAAGTCATCGTGCTTGTATTGTCTTGTATTCAATAATTTTCTGTTAAAGAGCGAGCCTTCACATTCTACAAAAGCGAGTAAATCTGCCTCGAATGATACTACGTCACTAAATCAGTCCACGATAAAGCTAAAGAGGATGAGCCAACGAGCAAGAAAAAAATATATGCAAATTTCAAAGAGCGGAGTTAAATGAATTCGAGTAGTTAGAGTGGGATTCAGAGAAAGAATTGATGCGCTGCAGATACAGTAAACCTTTCCCTGTGCATTCAACTTCATCCTTAGTCAATGGTTCCCTGCTAGCAGAGGCCTCATTTCATTTGCGTTCACAGGGCTGATGAGTGTGGGAAAAGAGACCTCAACCATGGATCGAAACTCATTGCGTTGAGCATGTGCGGCGGTTACTTAGCGACCGAACTCTCACGTGATGCTCCATGTTGTGTAGGGGCTAGGTCACGCTGTTTTAGGTAATTTTGTTTAATTTTGTTAGTTATGAGCTCTAAACGTCAAATTGGCCGAGCAAGAGTCTTTCATTTGCAAAATCATGGCCACATAACAACTGAGAATGATTTTCCAGCTGTGTAAATGACATTTTGATATAGACTGATATAAATTTGAAAAAAGGTGGGCAGACGTTTTTCAAATTTGCCCAAATTCAATCCATTTCAATCCTCTCCAGTTTTGTCCATCCAAGTCCCTTCTTGGCTTCCCTGTGTTTTGTTAGAGTTCTTCTATAGTTTTGAACAGTTATTTTGATATTTTAGGTAATTCTATGACCATTCGATCAGTGCTGAAATTGCCTAAAATTGCGTGACCTAGCCCCTTTAACAACAGCAGAATTACTGTAAAGGATTGCGCGAGACACAGCAGGTTCAAGTCACAGTCAGCAATCATATCACGCGGCATGCAGGTTGAAGAGTCCTGTCCACAACAGTTGGACAAAAGCAAGTTTCGAGCCATGGCTGAGGTCTCTTTTCCTGTACAATGCAAAACGAAAAGAAACCTCTCCTATCACGGAAAGTCAATGGGTGCAAGAACTTTAAATGTGAGACACTTATTACTTTATAAAATGAATGGAGTTGACATCAGTCCAACCTACAACAATGACGTCAAATGCAAAGAATTTATTTCTGCCATTTGCGAGAGCATAAAGTCTGATCTTAGTGACATGATAAAATCATCGTGTTATCTGGAATGTACTTTTAACATGATGATAACATGTGATAATGATTTGTTGTTGAAATTGAGAAGTCAAGTTAGTTTAAAAACCACAACAATTTATTGCTGTCTCAAACGAAAAGTAAGTCAGCCTTAGTTAAAACAACAAACACAGGATCAAAATAAAATGCAAAAAACTGAAAATGATGTAAGAATGTCTTAAGTTCTGCTTTTCTGTTGGAACATAATAGTGCTCCCAGTATTTTAAGCTGTGCTCCTAACATTTTCTGCTGTGTGCCTAAAATTTTGGCAGTGTGCCTAGAAATATACACTTGGTGGCACAAGTACTCCCAAAGCCAAAACAAACTTTGAGCCCTCATTAAACCCATTGTTTTCTGACTTTCTCGTAGCCATCATCGTCATCCTTGTGTAAGCTCCCTATTGATCTTCTATTTTTATCTCAACTTCTTTCCATATATACCTTTTCTATCCTTTCCTGACTCCAGTCTGTTTCATTGTGAAAGTAACCAAGGGAGATTTTATCTCCAACAATTTTGTTTGCTGAAAACAAGAAACAAAAAAACAGATTATCAGCTAATTAAATCCCACAAAAACTTTCATTTGGTTACATTTGATTTACGTTCAGAAAGTACTCAATACATACGTTGTAGTTACATTTTTCCTTGGTTAAAAGTTTTTTGAAAGTGGTTTGTTTTTTACTTTCCTTTGTTTCAGATTATGATAATGTCTATGCAACACAGGAAAGTAAAAAAAAAAAAACCAGTTTGAATAATTTTAACTGCAACGCATACCATCTTCATGATACTGATAAATTCCTTTTCCAAAACACACTTCATAGGTCCACCAACCTTTATTCTGAAATAAAAATAAAAATCACATTTAGATACCTGGAGAAAAATGTTCCCTTAATTAATTTTAAACTAACATTCTTTGATTTTGTCCCCCACCACCATCCCCATCCAGGGGTTTCAATAAAACTTGAAGTTGGCAGTTGATTTGAGTAAAGCAACCCACTGTTGTCATAATTGTCAAGAAGAATTGTATGGTGCATTCGATTGACCATATTCCGGAATAGAAGTTATAAATCCTTCATTTTCACGGAGATTCAAATTAAATTTGTCAAACACCTAATAAAATGCTTTAGAAAACAGTCCGAAGAAAATATGCACGCTGATTGGTTAAAAATCGTGTTTCTATATCTCGATGGAGACACAGAACTAGCACGAGCTGTTGACGTAGTGATGGCATTCACGAGCAAAGAGAATTTACATTTAGATAATTAAAGTTAACAATTAAGTTGTTTTCCTTTTTTTCGTCGCGTTGTTTTCTAAAAGAAATAGAAAACATGTACTCTGTTCCGTGTTTCTATCGAGTTATAGAAACACAAGTGAAAGTTTGGGAGAACAAGAAATGCTGTGGGAACAGGAGCCGCAGACGTCGGTGTTTCCACAGCTTTTTCGAGTTCTCCCAAACTTTCATGACAGAAACACGGTACATGTTTTCTATTCAAAATGTGAAACATACCGTTTTAAATCATCACTTCACGTATTCTTATTCCAGAATAGGGTCAATCGAATGCACCCTTAATCTTAGGTTTGAAAGAATCTGTCAATAAAGTGACCGACTTCTCGGAGTGAAGTTAAGCCAACGCTTTCATTGGCTGTCAACACATATTGAAACCATGGCCCACCTTAACCAGACTGATGAGTTGAATTTCCTACCTAATAATATACATGAAAAAATTACTTGACTCTGAGTGGTTGAGAGCATTGCAACTTCAAGTGTAACATAGTGCAAAAAAGTGTAATACCAGTGCAAATTACACATTGAGATTCTGGATTATGATTGGCTAATAAACAATAGGGTTTGGTCAGAACCAATCAGATATTTAGTTTTCAAATCAAGCATGCATCCAGGATGGTGCAATCTTTCTCTGATTGCATGATACACCTGCGTTTCTTCTGCTTAACCATGGATCTCAAATTTTTTCATGTATATTATCAAAAGTAATATGATTTTTCTCATACAATTTGGAATAAACAAGCACTTGTAATTTTTTTCAAATACTACAAATTGAAATTTTGGTTGTCTTTGAAAAAAATTACTTGTGCTTATTTATTCCAAATTGCAATTGAAATCATGTGATAACCTATAGATAAAAGATACTCAACATATCAGCAAGGCCGAGCCTGATTGATTATTATTATTATTATTACTATTATTATTATTATTAATAAGCCACTTGGATGACAAAACATAGCAACTCCAGCCAATTATTAATACAATTATATTAATTAAAGCAAACTTACATTGTACAAACATTTTTTCTTCAATGGTTCTAGAAGCAGTGGAATTTCCTCTTGAGATGAGATATTATTTTCTTCCTTCTCTTTCTCTAAATTACTTAAGTCTGGTAAAATGCACTGATATTGCTGGCCATGCTTTGAAGATAACAAGACTGTGTTATCAACATCTGAGCTCTGTAATAAAGACACACACGACATGCATATATAGATAAAACCAAAAGCAGGTGGTAAGCGACTAGCTGGAGAACATGAAAATCGACTGGTCTGGTGGAATTGGAAAAAAGAGACCCATGGTTTACAAGGTGGGTATCATTAATTTTCTTTTCTCAAAGGGAAAGAAACAAATAGTTATACTTTCAATTATTTCACTGGTCTGATAACTACAAAAGCCTCAATATTCAAGAAAGTTCCTCTTATCTAGAGACAATTATTCTATCTGCCGAGTCACTGGTTTAACAGCAACATTAAATGTGTTATTAGGGCTAGACGGGTGGCCGAGAGGAAGTGGCGCAGGACAAAATCTCAGCACAATTTGAATGCCTTCAAAGATGCACAACAAAAAGCAACTCGTGTTATGAATAAAACGTGCTAAGTTTTACACTGATCTCATAGCCAAGAACAGCACAGACCAACGGAAATTGTTCCACGTTACTGCGTGAGCCGTCTGAAGTATTATGTCCAAAGCATATATCCCCAGCTGATCTTGCGAATAGCTTTGATCATTACTTCATGCAAAAAATTGATAACATCACTAAGTCTTTAGATGATCCGAGCCCTTCATTGGCGTCAGAGGCTGGAGAAAGGGACTGCACTGCTTTGGATGGCTTCACCGGTGCTACCTTTGCAGACTTTAAATTAGGGAAAAAAAAGAACAGGTTGCTGACCTCATAAGGAGTACTACTGAAAAATTGTGCCCCCTGGATCCAATGCCCACCTTGGTGGTTCTCTAGGTCATTGATGTATTGCTGCCAGTTAATACTGACATGATTAACTTGTCATTTGAATCAAGCAAATTTGCACTCGCCTGGAAGGAGCCATTAGTATGACCATTGGTGAAAAAAAGTGGTCTCGAGATGGCGTTTAAGAACTTTTGCCCAGTTAGCAATCTACCTTATGTCTCTAAATTATCAGAAAAGGCGGCAGCTATCCAACTCACCGATCATATGACAGCTAATGGCTTGCATATGCAGTTCCAATCCGCATATAAACAATATCATAGCACAGAGTCAGCATTGCTAAAGGTGAAAAATTACATTCTCCTTAATATGCAGGCGCAAAAGGTAATTCTAGTGCTCCTTGATCTTAGCGCTGCATTCAACACAGTTTGGCAAGAGACCCTGCTGAGTCATCTGAGTCGTCGAGGTTTGGAGCGGATGGAAAAGCACTTGACTGGTTTGTGTCATATTTGGCAGATCGGTCACAATGCGTTGCCATGAATAGAGGTGTTTCATCTACCTTTCCCCTCAAGCAAGGGGTTCCACAAGGGAGCTGTCTTGGCCCTATCCTTTTTACCGTATATACACAAGTAAGCTATTTGACAAGCGTTCATTGCTATGCTGACGAGTCACAGTTGTATTTGGCGTTCAGCCCAAGTGTCCCAGGTGACGATGAGATCGCGCTTAACGCTATGTGTGACTGCATTAAAGATCTAAAGGATTGGATGATCAGGGATCAGTTAAAGCTGAATGACGACAAGACTGAATTTTTACTTATAGGCAACAAACACCAGCTTGAGAAGGTTAACTTTAGTAGTATCACTGTTGGTGATGCACTCATAGAAGCTAAATCTGAAGTTAGGAATCTTGAGTCATGGTTTGACTCTCATCTTAACAAGTCTATCCATATTAGTATTTAGCTTTGTGCATCGGCCTTCTACCATCTATATAATATAGGTCGTATTCGTAAGTTTTTAAGTTCAGATGCTACCAAAGCTCTCGTGCATGCGTTTGTCACATCACATGTAGACTATTACAACAGTCTTTTATATGGTCTGCCTGCCATAAAAATCAACAAAGTACAATGTGTTTTAAATGCTGCTGTGAGGCTAGTAAGATGCGCACAGCGCGCTGCGCTATTGTCACGATACACCCTTTTTGCGCGAGCTGCATTGGCTACTGGTCAGACAGTCGATTAATTAAAAGATTCTGCTCTTGACGTTCAAGACCATCCACGGGAAGTCGCCAGTTTCTTTGCAAGAGCTAATTTCAGTTGAGATGAGATGCCAGGCGTGTATAGATAAACATCATCTTTTAATGGTCTCCTACTTGAACTGCCATCTTTTCTAACTAGAGCCACCTTAGGCGATAGGTCATTTCAAGTAACCGCGCCAAAATTGTGGAATGCTCTGCCGCATGAAATCCGCTCTATTTCTAACATCAATACTTTCAAGCACCATCTTAAGACACAACTGTTTAGCCGCGCTTTTTTTTTAAAATAAAATTAGATTTAGTTAAACATCTAACGATAAAAACAAGCGAAAAGAGTTTGACACAACATTTCGATGACTCCATGTCATCATTTCCTAGTGAAAAAAGAATAAAGTTTGGAAACTTAATATATACTGTATGAGGCGATAAAACGTAAAATATGCATGCAGAAAGTGACAAATTAAATAAATAGTTTGTCACTTTCTACATGCATATTTTACGTTTTATCATCTCGTACGGTATATATTAAGTTGTCAAACTTTATTCTTTTTTCTTTTTCTTAAAGTTTATTTACTTTCCTTCTTAATCGCATATAATATATTTTCCTATTACATTTCTTGAAAGGGGCTTGCTGGGGGATTGCAATTCTCAAACCAATCATTGTGAACCAAGTGTGAGCTGCAAACAAAGAAAGACCTTCAATTTTACATGCAGTTAAATCCTTTTTGTCTTGCAAAATTCGTACTGTATAACGTACAGTGTGTGTTGCGTAAGACGCTATCCATGAAATTGTTATCAGTATTTCCTACCACTAGCTACGCATATTTAATCTTATGTGAAAGGTAAAAAATTTGTCTTCCTGCCTGCCTGCAGGTGCCCGCTCTCTTGTATGCAACAGCTGTACAAGGAAATGGGAGACGTTGCGTTACACCATTGGTGAAAAAAATGAAGTTAGAAAACTTACCTCTTTTAAAAGAACAGGCTCTTTCGAAATTTCAAATCCGTACTTCACATCGTATAGTTCCCCAAAATTAATATTTGAATGCACAAGTGAGACATAAACAGAAATGCTAAAAATAAATAACTCCTGTGTCGCTTCTGCTCTGTTCACCATTTTGTTGTTTTAGTTTCCCCCCTTGGGCTCATGGGAAAAAAAAGCTAGGTAGCCAAGCTCAAACATGGCGGACGAATGCAGTGCGTTTGCCCCATTGCTGCATCCAGTTTCCTTGCGCCAGCATATCCAGCATTGGTTAGCTGAGGACTCACCAAGTTTTGATTATGGTGGTTTTGTTGTTGGAGAGACTGAAGAAACTGCAATTTTGCTTTGCAAGTCCAGAGGTGTGTTAGCAGGGGTACCTTTTTTCGACGCCATATTCGAAGAGTTAGGTTGCAAAGTAGAGTGGTTGTTTCCTGAAGGTGAGCAAATACAACCGGCGACTACAGTGGCAAAGGTCATCGGTAAAGTTAATAAGATCCTGCTTGGAGAAAGAGTGGCCTTAAACTGTATTACAAGAGCAAGTGGGGTTGCAACGAAGGCTAGAAATTTGGCGAAACTCAAAGAGGAGCGAAACTGGAACGGAGAAATAGCTGGGACTCGCAAGACAACGCCTGGATTTCGCATGGTAGAAAAATATGCGCTTCTCGTCGGTGGAGTCTCGACGCACCGATATGATTTATCGTCGATGATCATGCTCAAGGATAATCATATTTGGACCGCGGGAAGCGTGAAGCGCGCTGTTGGAGATGCGAGAAAAGTTGGCGGTTTTTCCATTAAGATAGAAGTTGAATGTCGTAGTATTGACGAAGCGAGAGAAGCGGCTACTGCAGGCGCTAATGTAGTGATGCTCGACAACTTTGAACCAGATGCACTTCACAAAACTGCTGCAGTCCTAAGGCAAGAATTTCCACATTTATTGATTGAAGGGAGTGGCGGAGTGAAGCTAGATAATATAACGCAGTATTTTGGCCCTAACATCGATGTAATTTCGATGGGGTCACTCACACAAGGCTACGAGACTGTTAACTTTTCTCTCAAAGTTTTGAAGGAAGGGCATGACCCACTCAATCCATCTGTGACAATTTAATAAATTTCACCGGAAAACGAATGCTTTCTGAAGGCGGTATATTTTTGCGTAAAATGAAATTTCCTAGCTTTTTTCGCCAATGTACCAAACAAATATCCACATGAATGGATTTGCATAGATCAAATTGAACTCTCAATTAAAATTTAAACTGACGTTACTGCTTGCCCGACACAGCTTGACTGTAACCTGAAAGACAATATAACGACCGGCAAATCGAGATCCGCCCTTTGGAGGCTCAAAGGTAAAGACAATTTTTGACAGGGAACAGACTAACCAATTCCGGGGTGGCGAGGTGCGGAGGGCTTGCCACGCTCCCCTGCTACTCGCGCGTACCATCTTCTGATCACTGATCGTTGGTTTCGTCAGCTCTGCGATCTTACTGGATGCCGAGGTTCTATGAGGCTTTAGAGATTGCTACGGTCATCGAACGAAAGTCGAAAGAGAAGTTAAAACTGAACGTTACCTAAGATATGGTCGCCGGCCTCTAGCTTGGAAAGCCACGTACTAACCAACGGAGTTAAGCTTGCTGCTGTTAACTAATATCGTTTTTTAGATTTAAGTATGAAACCGACTTTTTTTTGGTTTTAAGCTTCCGCATGGAGGTATCTAAATGCGCGTGCGCGGGAATGGAGAAGTCGAACTACACATCCACAGCTCGCTAATAGTAGTAAGAATAGGCCTTTTGCAAAAAACAATCACATGGTACAAAATCCGCCATGCTGGAGGGCAAGCTCATTATTATTCCCCCACTGGGACATTGAAACAAAGAGACCTGAACCAGTCAAGCTTGACTTGCCTTTGTTTTAATGTCCCAGTGGGGGAATAATAATGAGCTTGTCCTCCAGCATGGCGGATTTTGTACTATGTGATCGTTTGTTGCAAAAGGCCTATTATCAATACACTTGTCTGAAACATCAATCCAGTTTATTCCGAGCAGTATTGACCAAGTGATTTTGTATTTCAGTAACTTTTTTCAGGACCGAGTCAAAACAAAGCACAAAAGCAATCGTCCTCTAAGGCAAGTACGTTTAGGGGCTATTGAGAACAACTCCAATAAGTCTCAGCATTTGTTGGTAGCGAAATATTTGACAAAGAACCAAAGAAAATGGAGCGATTGGCCAAAAGAAGAAATTTCAAATCAGGAACTGTCGACTGGGTCAAGGATCTTCTGGTTATTAGCAGAAGCAGGCGTTGTACTTCGTCTCAAATTTCTTTGAGCGGTTGACATTTTTGGGGATTTTCTCTTTTGCTGGATCTCTGGCAGTATCGGCGGAAGATTGTCTAACAGTCCCTTGTAGATGTGACCATCCTGTCCTCGAATATCGACGGATTGAAAGTCTCTCTGGGGTACTAAGAAATCAAAATCGTCCCTGTTGAGTTGTAATCCTCGAACGATTGCTTGACTGTGAGGGTAGGTGAGAGTATGAATTCCTCCACAAGCTCTTGCTGTTACTTCAGCCAACTCCTGTAGATTGCGTGCTCCACTAATAAAAAAGAAAGCGAAAAGATGAGAAAGAACGTTTTGCATATAGTTCTGTCTTGAAATGAAAAAAATATAGGAGAACGTTTAGAATGCGTACGAATTTTCGTGTTGAAGACACCGCGCACGCGCATTAGATTCTTTGATTAATATCGTTTAAAAGGGAAAACTCGCCGTTGTTCCGGTAATAGTATTCAAAAACAAAAGTCTCTATCAATGGGTCGCAGTATTTACTGTGCTCGAGATGAAAACGACAGAAATGTCGATGTTATCAGGATTAAAACTATATTTCCTTTAGGTGATTTCTTTTGGAAAGTAAATTATACGCTGAAGTTGGTCTCTTCACGTGCGAATCGTCGGCGGCATTTCCCCATCGACGCTGTGTTTACTCTTCGGAAACAAAACTCTTCGTAAAATCTGAGAGAGCCAGCTGCATGACTGCAATTTGCAAATCATATCACATAATGAAGCTACAAAAGCGATAGACAAAAAAACTCATGACAGATTTGCCCAATTTGATCACCGAGGGCGTTACCTGGTAGGAGGAATCTACTAAACGGATACTACAGAAAAATGTAATGTCTCTTGCTCACAAAACTTCTCGCAATTTTCTAACGGGATGTGCCTTTGGTAGTTACAAACCTAAGACGTAAGATCTCCTTCTGAAGCTTGTTTCTCTGCTTGTCCATCATTTCAAATCTTTCCTTAGTGATCGCAAGTCCCCCCTGTAGCATGTGTTGACGAATCTGCTCCAACTCGAATGTGGTGTACGGACGATTGGACTTTGATCCTGGCATGGAGTGCATTGTGGGTAATGGCGGGAAAATCGCTTCACTCGCGTACTTAACAGGTCGATCACATGATATGCAGTTATGATTGACAAGAAACTGTTTACGAATTCCAGCTGCGAGTTCTTCTGGTGGAGGTTTCTCTACTGGTTTTGGCTTCATGGCATCCATTCGAGATTCGAGGTAGTGCTTTAGTGGCTCGACTTCTTCTTTATCGAGCTTCTTTCCAACATCAGACGTTAGCGAACTCAGGGTTGCATTTAGTGCGTCCTCCTGAAAAAGGAAATTAGTTTATGGGATTAGGCCTTGGAAATGGTTACTTTAATTAATGCGTCAAGCTTCTCTGTGCAGAATGAACGAAATAAACAAAAGTTTTATAATTACTCGAAATACCGTGGCAGAATATGCGTTCTTTTGGGATGTTTCTTTTGGCGCGAAAATTGTACGCGGCCCGTCGACCAGCTGCAAAGTCGAATTCAGACTATTCCGCGTTTTCGTTCTCGGGTGACCTCCGTACTCCGTTAATCATAAACCGGAATAGGGTTAAACAGAACAGCCCTAAAAAAATGCACCCTGAGTGATTTTAGACTGACTGACTGGTTGATAATAAATACATAAAGGCTTACTAAAACTCATAAACTATTTTCAATCATAAATACCACTGCTTTTAAAAACCAATAATGAATTAGATAAGAGTGTTGATCTATCAGTTTGCGGTCTTGCCCCAGCACAGTCACAAATGGATTTATTTTTAGATACACTTTGTGCGCGAAACAAACAAAGGGCCGCCAATTTTAACCAATCAGAAGAAGCCATGTCACACGTGACTGCTTCTGCCATGTTTATTCAGAGACATGACAACTGATTTTCGCAGCAACGGGCATTCTAAGAATGGACTCATTTGTGACTGTGCTGGGGAGCCCACCCATGCCATAGAGCGGTTTTCAAATGAGTGTAAAACCAAAACCAAAGTAATTACTTTGGCCAATCAAAAAGGACGGAGACAATCCAGTAAACCAATCAAAACCCGAAGTAATTACACATAGCCGACACAAAGCGCTGGAAAACGTGCACGCGTGAGCCACGATCG
>OX421451.1:2926232-2928732 GCA_949126865.1 Montipora capitata
CCAAAGATGGGGCCCAAAATATCGTAAAGAATGCTTTCCTTAACGCACGGTGCAAAAACGCGGAATATTAAAATCAGCGTTCCTCTGATTGTACTGTTTCGGGGGTAGTATTGAATATTTCTGTTATGAAAGTGGGCACAAGTCCGTTTTTTACTTTATGGAAGGGACAGTTTGTTGTCCCGGGCTGCGCTCCCCACCGTACCCCCCTTTGTGCGGGTCACATGATCAAAAAAGGAACACGTGCTCTCCGCTTCGTGTGCGTTGAAAGTTTGTGCGTTTAAAGCCCTGGCCAAACGAAACGCAAGTCATCGCAAGTCGACGCAAGTTTTGTAACTTGCGCTGACTTGCATACCGTTCGGCCACCTACTTGCATTCACTTGCGAAGACTTGCGACGACTTGCGTTTGATTTGAACATGTTCAAATTTTGGACGCAAGTCCGCCCAACTTGCGTCTCGTTTGGCCACTCAACGCAAGTGGATGCAAGTTTTCGCAAGTCATTCGAACTTTTTTGGAAACCTTTCAGCCAATCTGATGCCGCTGTTTGAGCAGGAATCTCAAACTATTTCGCGCCTTTCGCGCTTTCCCTTTTGACAAGATGGCATCTGTCACGGAGCAAAATTCGGAAAACTTAAGCCAGGAAGAGCTAAAAGAAAACAAGGATAGGGAGTTAAAAAAACATAAGAAAAAGGAAAACCATAACAGGAAACCCAGTAGCGGTGCAAGTATAAGCAGCAGCTACAGTGAAAGTAGCAGCTCTTCCGAGTCTGAGCCTAGGAAAAAGAAAAAAAAAACAAAAATTCTGCTACTTTTGCAAAGGACTTGCGCCCAACTTGCGTCGCGCTTGGCCACCCTATCGCAAGTGAACGCAAGTCTTCGCAAGTGAGAACTTGCGTCGACTTGCGATGACTTGCGTTTCGTTTGGCCAGGGCTTAAGGCTTGTTTGTTTGTTCGCCTTTTGACCTGTTTCATCGCTATCGATGTTGACCTTGAGATTATAGATGCCCTAAAAATATGAAAGTCTTGTTTTTTCTTTTTCTTTTTTTTCCTTTTTTTTATTATTAGGTCGCTTTATTTGTAATTCGGTATTTCTTTCGCTCCAGTCGTTTATTTTAATGTCATTATTTATTTTCTAATTACAGCTGTACCGTCAGCAAAAATACGTGTAACAGATTAAACTTTATGTGAAGCATTTGTCTGCGATTTGTTCAACACTTTATACATTAAAATGGCGATGTTTTGTAACCGTTGTTGATACAGACTTGGCAGACCTGCTCTTGTTAGATGCTCACTGTAGGTCTCCGATCTGGATTTAAAAACTGCCCTGAGTGCGCGCTCTTGAATTCTCTCCATTTTCTTCTTATCGGATGATTTGCAAAAGTGCCATATATACCACATCACAATATGTTAGGTGGGGCAGAATATTCGATTTGTACAGCTGTAACTTTGCGGACCATGGGATAAAAGGAACTTTATTTACGTGACTAGTCGTTCTAGCGCTGAAGCACTAATTGGGGACACTGTAAATTGAAATTAACAATTAACACAAATCAAGTCAAATGTTGGTTTTTGAGGAGAGGGGAAACCGGAGTACCCGGAGGAAACCTCTCGGTGCAGAGAAGAGAACCAAAAAACTCAACCCAGATATGACGCCGAGTCTGGAAATCGAACCCGGGCCACATTGGTGGGAGACGAGTGCTCTCACCACTGCGCCATCCCCGCACCCCTGCAAATTACGTAATCTCTGTAATACCTCAACCTTACAGCTCGTTTACTTACAAATCTCTCTAATGTGATCACTGAATGTCAATTTGTTATCAATGGTTACACCGAGAACTTGAGATAGTCAGATGATTTGACTAAATGTCCATCGAATTCTATAGTCAATACATATCCAGGGGTTTCTTAGAAAGTTGCAGATCAATGGTAAGGATTTGGTATTTCTGAGGGTTGGTTTGCAGTAGGTTCTCCTTGTACCATTGTGACACTGCCTCTGTTTGTTCCCTGAGAGTTTGGGCGGCCTTCTGTATATCACTATCACTGGTGTATATTTGATGATCATCAGCATACATAAATAGATTAGCAGACTGTCCATGTAGCGAGAGATCATTTTGGAACAAGTTCCAGAGTAGAGGACCGAAGGAAGAGCCTTGCAGACCCCACCCCCTTTTTTGTTCTTTCCATGCGCTATGCACTTCTTGTAGATTTTTTTCTACGCTCAAGAAAGGATCGCAAAAGATTCAGTGATGTTTCAGAAAAGCCGTATGCTTTAAGCTTCTGAATTATTAGTGCAGGGTGCAGCGAATCAAAAGCTTTACTTAGATATGATGGGTAGATATGAATTTTATGATTGAATGGCAACAACAATATCTCACGAGTGAGGACAGGGAACTATGATTCCATGATTAGGACTACAATAGGTTGTTCTATTGTATTACCATAATTACAATAGGTGTCCACAATCCCATACTCTAGATGACTCGACACATAAATACAGTTATT